>JBBPBX010025374.1:3252-32009 GCA_038048925.1 Garcialebias charrua | reverse complement strand
CTATGTTTAATCTCCACCTGTAATACCCTGATGCAGCGCAATAATCCAGGTAGAAAAATCTAAAAAAGCCAAGTATCACTCAGCCCTGTGTGAACAGCAAGCAACCATCAGGGTGCCAACGATCCATTGTTAGGCTGATGGTCCTCCTTGATCATGTGAGCAGCTGGTTTCAGGCTGTCATCAGCCAACTGGTTGATCCACTGTGAGAGGGTGCTATTTATAAGACTGAGCTGAATACAGCGTCTCAGACTGAGGAAGTCTTTCGGACGAAAGACTAAAAATTTCTACAATTTTTTTGTTTTGTTTTTTGAATGTCCAGAGGACCAGACTTAGCTTTTTTAGACTCCGCCTGTACTGTACTGGTTCTGTCGTGAAGCTCCGTCCCGAGCGGGACTTTCTGTGTTTTTCCGCTGTTTCTGCCGTCAAAACCGGAAGGAACTCTGCTTTCAAAATCAAAAATTTCAAAATAATTTTTTTTCTTTTTAATGGAGATGCGTGTCGTAACCGTGAAACGTCGTAACTCGAGGCCGTCGTAAGTCGAGGACCCCAACATTATTTTTCATGTATGCCCAGGTAAAGTGAATCAGGAACAATCCCTGAACTAATTTTTTGTCATACTGGAAACCTGTACTTACGGTACTTTAGAAGCAAAAAGTACACGCTGTTTTAACCCCGTCATTCTATACATAGACCTTCTTTCTCATGTTGTCTTGCATTGCTCAGTTCCTGGAAGAATTCAGTACTGCTCTTATCTTTAAGATGTGCTCTAAGAAAACGCTTCAGCTCAGCTACAGTCAAGACCATCTTTTGTGATAAGCATGTCTTTGAATGTACCCGGTTTAATTATTCTGAGCAATGTTCTAATGATCTCCGCCTCTGTGAAACCTTCACTTAATCCTTCATCAAGTTGCTTGCACAAACGGTTAAAGCTCATCTGAATCAGAATCTGAGATTTGACCTGCATGAATCCTAAATTCTCTACGTGGGAGTAATGTAGCAACATCTGTCAGTTTTACCAACCCGGTTACCTGGTCAGCAACTACCGGCGTTGACATGGTCTTACTCATCACTGATGCTGCTACAATCTGCTCAGTGTCATACACTGATGCCACCGTGTCTTCATCCACTGAACGATGCTGGTTCTCTGCTTCCTGGGATGGCTGCAGTTCATCATAGACATGTGGCCATCTCTGGATACCTGAAGTCTTGCCCTTAGGTCATCAGCTCATGGAACAGGAAGTCAGGATCCCACGGTTCTTTGATGGATAGCACCCAGCCAGCAGGAGGCGCTATCACGGACGAGCCCTCAAATGTATTACCCGGCAACCTTGGATGGGTTGAGGGTAATGTGATTTTGTTCTCTCAACCTGCGACGCTGTGAGACAGAAAAGAAGAGACACACACATTGAGCTTCCATTAGCATCTTACAGGAAGGTTTATTCTTCTGTGTAGTGAACATACTTCACATCAAATACTTCAGGTACCACGGAGTAACTGCTATACATAGCCCTTAGATTCAGTAAATCACAGCCATATCCCTTTAAACCGAACGAAAACTATTTTAACATGCTCCATTTAACATGCATTTCATCACATAACAAAATATATCCACAGATGGCTTTTAATTTTCTAAAACAGGGGTCACCAACCTTTTCGAAACAGAGCTACTTCGTGGGTACGGAGTCATACAAAGGGCACCAGTCTGATAAACTCTTCGGAAATAAAGCATAAATTGAAAAAATTGTATAATAAACATATTTTTAAGAACATATTTTTAAGATAGACATTTTAAAATACTGTATATATAAATACAAAAAAACAACAACAACTGAATAAAATGACATTTTAAACGCAGCTTAGTAGTGAGTTGTGCTATTTTTAGAACAGGTCCGCAGGCACTTCAAATGGTTCTTGGGGGCACCCGGGTGCCCACGGGCACTGTGTTGGTGTAGAGTCTAAACTAGGGCCCAACGATTTTGGAAAATAATCTAATTGCGATTTTTTTTTCTATAAATTGCGATTTAAAATGTGATTATTTTTTAAATACCTTCTCAAGTATTTTTTAACAAACAGAAGCAATAAATCAATCTGTTTTATAATAAACAATGTCAGATTTATTTAAAGCAGAGATTACAATAAAGCAAACAAATTATTACTTTTCTTTTCACCATTTCTATTTTTTCTTGTTTCATAAACATAATAGTAAACAAGTTACCGGTAAGTGAACTTCCTAACTACTGTCTGAACTTCACATGACAGTTAATAAATAAATATAAAAAATTAGATATAAAAAATTTTTAACTTACGGTAGGTTTAGTTTTAGAGATTAATATGTTAATAGGTTTTTGTAGGTTTAGAGATTTATATTTTTTGCCTTTTATTTGTGAAAGAACGTCCGAGGAAGCTGGTTGTGGTTCGGTCATTGGACCCGGTGTTACACCATATTCTGTGACCTGTGTTCATGCAACACCGCCCCCTACGGTCACAATACACGATGGTCACAGAATATGGTGTAACACAGGTTGGCAACGCGCTCCAAACAGGAAGTTGATTCATTTTCTGTTCTGTAACTGCATCGTGATGACGCCACTATGAATACTCGACTTGGAAAAAAAAAAAACTAGATAGAGGTCCAAGTAATCGATTAGTCGACTACTCGAGTAGTCTATTAAAGCAGGGAGGATTATCAAAATAACTGTATTACCTCTAAATATTATTTTTCTGTCCAAAAAACTAACATGAAACATGCACTTTAAGTGTCACTGCACCTCAAACAGGAATGCCACTGTCAAGGAAATAACAGAATGGGCTCAGGAATACTTCCAGAAAGCATTGTCAGTGAACACAATCCACCGAACAGCTGAAACTCTACAGTGCAAAGAGGAAGCCATTTCTAAGCAAGCTCCACAAGGTCAGACGTTTGCACTGGGCCAGGGGTCATTTAAAATGGAGTGTGGCAAAATGGAAGACTGTTCTGTGTCAGATGATTTGAAGTTCTTTATGGAACACTGGGACGCCATGTCAGCCAAAGTTGTTGTCTGGAAAGGCACCATTAATGCAGAGAACTACGTTCAGGTTCTAGAACAACATATGCTCCATCTAGACGTCATCTCTTTCAGGGAAGACCCTGCATTTTTCAACAAGATAATGCCAGACCACATTCTGCAGCAATCACAACATCATGGCTACGTAGGAGAAGGATCCGGTACTGAAATGTCCAGCCTGCAGTCCAGATCTTTCACCTATAGAGAACATTTGGTGCATCATAAAGAGGAAGGTGCGACAAAGAAGGCCCAAGACGATTGAACAGTTAGAGGCCTGTATTAGACATGAATGTAGAGCATTCCTATTTCTAAACTTGAGAAACTGGTCTCCTCTGTCCCCAGACGTCTGTTGAGTGTTGTAAGAAGAAGGGGGGATGCACACAGTGGTAAAAATGGACTTGTCCCAACTTTTTTGGGATTTGTTGACGCCATGAAATTTTGAAACAACATATTTTTCCCTTAAAATGATACATTCTCTCAGTTTAAACTTTTGATCTGTGATTTGTGTTCTATCCATCCATCCATCCATCCATCTTCTTCCGCTTATCCGGGGTCGGGTCGCGGGGGTAGCAGCCTAAGTAGGGAGGCCCAGACTTCCCTCTCCCCAGCCACTTGGAGCAGCTCCTCCGGGGGAATCCCAAGGCGTTCCCAGGCCAGCCGAGAAACATAGTCCCTCCAGCGCGTCCTGGGTCTTCCTCTGGGTCTCCTCCCGGTGGGACGTGCCCGGAACACCTCACCAGGGAGGCGTCCAGGAGGCATCCTAACCAGATGCCCGAGCCACCTCAACTGGCTCCTCTCGATGTGGAGAAGCAGCGGCTCTACTCCGAGTCCCTCCCGGATGACTGAGCTTCTCACCCTATCTCTAAGGGAGAGTCCAGCCACCCTGCGGAGAAAACTCATTTCAGCCGCTTGTATCCGAGATCTTGTTCTTTCGGTCATAACCCAAAGCTCATGACCATAGATGAGGGTGGGAACGTAGATCGATCGGTAAATTGAGAGCTTTGCCTTTTGACTCAGCTCTCTCTTCACCACGACAGACCGGTACAGCGCCCGCTTCACTGCGGACGCTGCACCTATCCGCCTATCGATCTCACGCCCCAGTTTTCCCTCATTCGTGAACAAGATCCCGAGATACTTAAACTCCTCCACTTGGGGCAGGACCTCCTCCCCGACCCGGAGAGGGCATGCTACCCTTTTCCGGCTCAAGACCATGGCCTCGGATTTGGAGGAACTGATCCTCATCCCGGCCGCATCGCATTCAGCTGCAAACCGCTCCAGCGAAAGCTGTAGATCACGAGCTGATGAAGCCAATAGGACCACATCATCTGCAAAAAACAGAGAAGCGATTCTAAGGTCACCAAAACGGATCCTCTCAACACCTTGGCTGCGCCTAGAAATTCTGTCCATAAAAGTTTGTGTTTGTGTTCTATTCTGAATAAAATATTAGATGTTGGCACCTCCACATCATTGCATTCAGTTTTTATTCACAATTTGTTTAGTGTCCCAACTTTTTTGGAATCCGGTTTGTACACCGTACTAGAGTGAAACGGATACATTTTATAACAAGAATTGGGTATTTTCATTGTACTGTATCTTAGTTCTTTTGTAAACTATTCATTTATATGTGAGGGTTTTCTAAATCTTGCACTTCTCAATGCAGTACTGTACAGTAGTTTAATTACAAAGAAAATAGTCATCATCTTCAGGTACACCAATAATTTTCCCTGCACAATTATGTCTTTTTCATGTTATTTTAGGCAAAAAGGAGAAGAGTTTTATAACACGTTTTTTTTAACCTCCTGCATACCAGCAAACTCAGAAGGGATGAAAAAGATGACAAACGTTGCGCCAACGTAGTATTTATTTCTACTGCCTCCTTTTATTGCTGCTGTTTTTATTTTCACTGATTGATTGTACCTGTTTTTATCTTTTCTATCCTGTTAAGCACCTTGGTCAATCGGCTTCTAAACGTAGAATGAGCCCGTACCTTCAGCCACCGGTCGATGCACTGGATGTGGTAGTCATGGAAACAAGGCAGTATCCTCAGCTTCTCCCCATCGGTGTAGTCACAGAAACATATCCGACACCTGCCAATCAGCACAGACAGCCTTAAAGATGGAATCTGAGGCACCAGGGTTCAGTTCTGACCCGCTGCTGGACTCACTGCAAGTTTCCACTGGTTGAAGACTGGAAAGATTTGGTGGGAAACCTCTGGATTTCCCTGCGGGACATCTTTTTGTTCACGACAGCGCCCTGATGCTCCTCGAACTCCAGCAGAGCCTGAGACAAGAGATCCGTTAATTCGGATTCTGTCGGGTTTAAATTTGTTCAACCAAACCAGACGTCAATCTAAGTCAGGGGCGTCAAACTCATTTTGATCTGGGGGCCACATTCAGCTTAATCTGATCTCAAGTGGGCCAGACCAGTTAACTCATTCCAAAATTACATAGAACGAACAGTAAGTCCACTTTTTTCTTTGTATTAGTGCAAAGAAGAAATAAATTATAAAAATCTTTACATTAAATTAATTGTCCTTTTACACTTTTACTCAGTTTAACATTTATTTAAGACTTAAAACACATTAAAAAAACTGATCACAGTGATTGCACAACGTTTTAAAACATTTAGTCAACAAACAGTTTTATAGGAAGAAGTCCATTTTTCTTGAAAAATCCGACACACTGTGTCCACTTTTCTCTTTTTTGACAAGGACATTCCACTGATGAGGGTGCCCGACTGTCCGTTCCAAGCAGGGTTGCCAGATCTCCAGACCGAAAGAAGCGATCAGCTCCTTCAAAACAAGCACAAACAAGCGGCTCGCTCTTTCAAAAAAAGCCCCAAAAAAGCCCAGCTGGCAACCCATCCCATTGTGTAAAAAAAGGCAGTTTTAAACAGTATAAACATATTTATTATGGCATTACATATATCTAGCAAAATTATACATAAAAGAACGTATTCAGTCTAAAAAATAAAAATACATTTTGCATTTTTCTCCCATCTGTGGTCGGATCCAGTCTTGAAGAGCACGCTCTTTCTCCCAATCTTTATTATATTTTTTTCCATATTTACCCCACTTAGAGCTCACATTAGCGTTGTCTTGTCTAGACAAAGAATAAAGAACAATGTTGCATTCGCGTGTAGTCGGATGTCCCGTGAAGATACACGGTTTTTAATTTTAAACTCACTTTGAAAGTAATTTTCATTAATTTATCATTTTGTTTGCTAAAAACGAACATAGTTGAATGATACAAGATATATATGTGGTGTCACTATATGCAAAGTTCAAAAATGATGTCACAATACTGTAATGTATACAGCAGTGTTCGTGCATGTATATTACAGAGTGTCAGTGAACGCACCGCGAGAGAGAGCGTGACGTAGGCACGCGGGTTCAGTGTGTGTGTGAAGATAGAAAGTGCAGAGAACGGAGTAATGCAGGATCGTGCCGTCTGATAAGTGTATTGTGCAGTTTAAACAATAAAGCTACATCAGCACCAAACCAGCATATTTATTAAGCGTGCAGAGAAACATCAAAAATACCTTTAAAATAACTTCAGGAGTACATTTCACAAAACAAGCCCAAATAAGCGACGCAACACCCATGGTAAGCACAAAAAACCGCCACAAGCGGCTCACCGAATTTAAAAGCGACTCCAGGAAAAAACAAGCCCAATGCCGCTTGAAATAAGCGGACTTGGCAACTATGGTTCCAAGAGAAAAAGCGGGTAAAGCGACTGAACTGACTAAAACACAGCACCTCTGGGTCCTAGAGGCACTGTGTTTGAGTAGGAACTGACTAAAGTGCAGCGCCTCTAGCGGACTACATAAGAACTGCAGATTTTTAAGAAAACGCTTCTTTAAAAACAATAATTCAGACGTATCCTCGGGCCGACTAAACCCTCTGGCGGGCCGGATCCGGCCCACGGGCCGTATGTTAAACACCCCTGATCTAAGTTCAAAAAGTTGACCTTCAGCGGACTTCCTCCTCATCCTCACCTCGTAATCGTTTCCCTGAAGATTGCCCGACAGGTCCGGTAAGATGTTTCTCCTGCTGCTCCGCCCACGGCGCCTGCGCTGACCAATCGGATCTGAGAAAACACCAACGAGTAGAGAAGATGTAACCAGATTAAAAGAAACGAAGCGGCACGTCTGAAACATTTTATAAGTTCTGCATCGACTTTGAAATGTCCGGGCAAATCAACTCTTTCGAAGTTAAACAGAAACAAGGTTCGGATCAGAACATTTCCACAGAACTGTGTTAAAATAAACATTGAATTTAAAAACAGTCCTGTACCGTCTTCCAGGTCAACCAGAGGAGACACGGCAGCCAGGACTTGAGACATCCAGCTGGGCTCCACAGAGAACTGCACACAGTTAGCACACTGAAACCAGAACCAGAACCAGAACCCAACTGGAGCACAATTTTTAATATGCTTAGATAAAAATGTACTTTTATCTTTATGTACCAAAATGTCTTATCTGTTCTATAAAAAAAAAACGTTCAGAAAATAAAGAATTTCTCATGAAACAGAAGAGAGAAAAAAAAAACAGTTTAAACTTTTTAGAAGCAGGTTGTTTATTTAATATATGATGATTAAAAATAAATAACCAACTTAATTTCTCTTTGAACTTCAACTCTTTTTGTCACCTTTTGCTTTATTCAATTTTCTTTTGGCAGTTTAAAAATAAAGTTTTACATTTTTTTTTAATTCAACATTATTTGTTTACTGTATTTCTTTAATGATATACTGTATAAACAAACCAGATTCCAAAAAAGTTGGGACACTAAACAAATTGTGAGAAAAAAAAACGGAATGCAATGATGTGGAGGTGCCAACATCTAATATTTTATTCAGAATAGAACACAGATCACAGATCAAAAGTTTAAACTGAGAGAATGTATCATTTTAAGGGAAAAATATGTTGTTTCAAAATTTCATGGCGTCAACAAATCCCAAAAAAGTTGGGACACTAAACAAATTGTGAATAAAAACTGAATGCAATGATGTGGAGGTGCCAACATCTAATATTTTATTCAGAATAGAACACAAATCACAGATCAAAAGTTTAAACTGAGAGAATGTATCATTTTAAGGGAAAAATATGTTGTTTCAAAATTTCATGGCGTCAACAAATCCCAAAAAAGTTGGGACAAGTCCATTTTTACCACTGTGTGGCATCCCCCCTTCTTCTTACAACACTCAACAGACGTCTGGGGACAGAGGAGACCAGTTTCTCAAGTTTAGAAATAGGAATGCTCTACATTCATGTCTAATACAGGCCTCTAACTGTTCAATCGTCTTGGGCCTTCTTTGTTGCACCTTCCTCTTTATGATGCACCAAATGTTCTCTATAGGTGAAAGATCTGGACTGCAGGCTGGACATTTCAGTACCGGATCCTTCTCCTACGTAGCCATGATGTTGTGATTGCTGCAGAATGTGGTCTGGCATTATCTTGTTGAAAAATGCAGGGTCTTCCCTGAAAGAGATGACGTCTAGATGGAGCATATGTTGTTCTAGAACCTGAACATAGTTCTCTGCATTAATGGAGCCTTTCCAGACATGCAAGCTGCCCATGCCACAAGCGCTCATGCAACCCCATACCATCAGTGATGCAGGCTTCTGAACGGAGCGTTGATAACAACTTGGGCTATCCTTGTCCTCTCTGGTCCGGATGACATGGCGTCCCAGTGTTCCATAAAGAACTTCAAATCGTGACTCATCTGACCACAGAACAGTCTTCCATTTTGCCACACTCCATTTTAAATGACCCCTGGCCCAGTGCAAACGTCTGAGCTTGTGGAGCTTGCTTAGAAATGGCTTCCTCTTTGCACTGTAGAGTTTCAGCTGGCAACGGCGGATGGCACGGTGTAGAGCTAGGTCATATCATATCGTTACCGGTTTTACCGGTATAAAAAGCTTGCCCGGGCAAAAAAGTTATATCATGATATGCAAATTTCATGACGTAATACGTCAGGGCGCCCCGCCCCCTTACTTCAAACGAACAAACTGAACTGCGCACCTCCGCTCCACCAGTCTGCGTGCAAGTAGCTAGCTAAAATGCTAAAAACAAACAACTCGCGTCTCATAGCTTCTCTCCCCCCTGCTCTTACTGCAGGAACAGAGGATCAAATGTCTCCCCCTCCCCCCACCCCGCTCTGAGCAGCAGGTGCGCGCTGGTCTCCCTCTCTAAAAAAAACTGTCGGTACAAACACGCGCGGCTCTCCACGGACCAAGAGGCAGGTGATAAAGACAGATCAGTCAGAAAAATGAATCATTCCTGCATGAATAGATGAAGCTGAAACACCACAAGCTTCAGGGTCAGCTGATCACAGCTTGAAGGGACGGTCTACCTCAATTCAGGGAGTTGGATTGTGGAATGTTCTGGAGAGTGATTTAGTTATGTTTTAGGAAACTACACCTGCACTTTGCATTTTTTATATACTTTGAGACTGAATACTTCACTAAATAAAGTAATTTCAGTAAAATTAACCCTTCTTGTTTTTTAAAATTTTATAATACTGCAAAGCAACATGTTAAATTAATTTTGTCAAATAAATAAATTTGATTTCTGTTTTTTTTTTTTTTTTTGGTTAATACACGAAATTTATCGAGTGATAATGCTCTGAAATATCACGATATAATTTTTGAGCCATATTGCCCACCCCTAGCACGGTGGATTGTGTTCACTGACAATGCTTTCTGGAAGTATTCCTGAGCCCATTCTGTTATTTCCTTGACAGTGGCATTCCTGTTTGAGGTGCAGTGACGTTTAAGGGCCCGGAGATCACGAGCATCCAGTAGAGTTTTACGGCCTTGACCCTTACGCACAGCGATTGTTCCAGATTCTCTGAATCTTTTGATGATGTTATGCACGGTTGATGATGATAACTTAAAGGGATTGTGACATGATGTTGGAAATTTGCATATTTGTCACAACATATATATCTTATATCATTCAGCTCTGTTCGTTTTTGCAAAATAAATTATAAATATATTAAAATTTCATTCCAAGTTATGGTAGTTTTTTCTCTGGGGCACGCCCCTAAAAATCTGCGCACTTCCGCAAAACGTCATGTGACGTACCCGTGGGTAGCCGCTGCTCAACGCGCATGTAAATAATAATGGCGGAGCATGTCGAACAAACACAACCTATTGTTAGTACATGAATGTATTAAAGCAATCGAAGGGTTATTATTCATCCTATACAGTTTTTGGACACTCGATCAATTTAAAAGTGATTTAGACATGGTTTATTTCATACACAGTAGCTACATGGGGTTAGCTTCGTGACGTAACTTCTTTGTTCATGGGCTGAGCTAACAGAGTCCCGGTCACGTCTGAGATCTATCATTTTAAGACAGTAAATCATCCAAAACTCTCATTAATAAACCCTCCATGAATAAAAAAAAATTACAGATGTTACCTGATCGGCAGTAAGATGGTCGCTGCAGACATACGACTCTCAGTAGGAACCCATCGTTCCCTCGTTCTCTGTACTTCCATTCTAGGTTAAGTTTCTCATCTTTTGGGAATTTGTGAAGGCTCACTTGTTCACTGCTGATATTAGAACACCCAAATGCGCTACAACGTGACGGCATTTTTCAAGTTACACAAAAAAAAGAGGCGATCTTTCAGAAAAAGAATCTGTATGGCAAGCAGTTAACACACAAACAAACGGGCAAGGCTCCGCCTTATGCCCAGTGCCCAAGTGTACGTCACATGACGTTTTGCGGAAATTCTCGGATTTCTAGGGGCGTGTCCCAGAGAAAAAATTACCATAACTTTGAATAAAATTTTAATATATTTATAATTTATTTTGCAAAAACGAACAGAGCTGAATGATATAAGATATATATATATGTTGTGACAAATATGCAAATTTCCAACATCATGTCACAATCCCTTTAAAAGTCTTTGCTTTTTTACGCTGGGTAACTCCATTCTGGTATTGCTGCACTATCTTTCTGCGCAAAAATAACCGTGTTTCCATCTATTTTCATTTCGAATTTTGAGCTAATTTTTGAAATCTCGCAAATATGTAAATACAAATTAATGCGAAGCAGAAGTGTTTCCATCAACTGGCTTGAATCGCATCTACCGGGCCACGCACAGCGTCATTACGTCAGACGTCAGCGTTACGCATGTCTACAGTAAACAGGAAGTAGCGGTTGAAAACAGAACCCGACCACACATCTCGTCAAAATGGAGAGAATATTTCAGGTACGTGTTGCTATCGGGCAAGTTGTATTTATTCTGTCATGCCAACTAGTTTTAGCGATGTTACATGTTGTCCGGAGCGGAAACAGCTGATCAGTCACATGACGTAAATGTTCGCTACGGCAGAACTGAGTCGGCAAATCTGTTTCCATCTGTCGTTTTGCGCATCAGCTCTGTTTCGAAACCCCCAAAAACCACCTCAAGCGAGCGTATCAACTTTGGGGCGAATTAGGGGAAGTTAAATCGCATTTTGCCGTTTCCATTAAGCTTTTCTGATGCGATGCTTCAAAATGCGCATCTAGAAACCTTGATGGAAACACGGCTAATGGTGGAATTGGTGATCCTCTTACCATCTTGGCTTCTGAGAGACACTGACACTCTGAGAAGCTCTTTTTATACCCAATCATGTTGTCAATTGACCTAATTAGTGTTAATTGGTCTTCCAGCTGTTCGTTATATGTTCAATTTCCTTTTTCCAGCCACTTATTGCTACTTGTCCCAACTTATTTTGGATTTGTTGACACTGTGAAATTTGGAACCAACATATTTTTCCTTTAAAATGTTACATTTACTCAGATTTAACATTTGATCTGTCATCTATGTTCTATTACGAATAAAATATTGACATTTGCCATCTCCACATCATTGCATTCAGTATTTATTCACAATTTGTTTAGTGCCCCAACTTTTTTGGAATCCGGTTTGTGTATATATATGTATATATATATGAAAGTTAAAAATGTTTTTCTTAGAAAATAAACATTTTCATGAATACGAGTGTATATATTTCACATAAAATAAAGACCCTTGTTATTCATATTTCGGCTGCTCGTCTCACCGTGTGCTGGCTCTGCTGCTGATGAAGATGTCTGCTGAGTGACCTCCCGGTCAAACTGAGCCTGCAGACACAAACAGAAACAGGAAGTTGACTCCACCTGCCCAGGTGAAGCGTCTGAAGCAGCAGGATGAAGTTCCGACCTGCAGGCTTCAAGCCAGAGCTTCGTCTTCCTCCATTTGCAACGTGAGTCCAGAAGACTAGCTCAGACGGAGCCAGAAACAACAACTGTGACTCACGGAGCTGCAACGCTCCTGAGGGGTACGGCAACACCGTCTCCTCCGCTTCCCGAGCTGTGGGCTGAAAAACAAACAAACAAACATTTTGTCAAGACACAAAAAGTCCAAATGCTTCAAACGACAAACAACTGATTCCAACCAGACTGACTTAATACTAAAAATATGAACAAATAAAAACAATTTTTATACAATTTAGGGAATTCAATGAAAACTAAAAGTTTGATTTTAAAATATACAGTGGTAATTTTATATCAATATAAGAAACTACTGTATTTACAGTAATTATTTAAAGTTTTTATCTCCAGAAAAAAAAAAAAGATCTTCCAAAACATCTTAGATCAAAGGTTTTGATGGATTTTTTTAGATTTCTGTTTCATTTCTGATGGATTTGACAGCTGGTACCAGATGATACTGACCGACCCGGATGAGTCCAGAATATAAACAACGTCAGTTGTTGGGAAACATCGTTTCAGATGTACCGTATTTTCCGGGTTATAGGTCGCACCTGAGTATAGGTCGCTTTGTCCAATTATTGCCAAAAAATTGGAAAAATCCATAAACAGGTCACACCTAAATATAGGTCGCACCTACGTCACCGCCGACGTGACGCGTCATCCACCGCTGTCCGAGTGTTTAGCTCTGTTGCAAATTTCTGCAAAGCAAGGCTTTTAAGAAGATGAACACGGTAAAAACAATTATTTGTTAACTAAAATTTATAGTTGACATTATAGCACAAGGGTTAGTGGTTTATTAGCCGAGTGGTTTATTAGCTATTTGCTAAAATATACACGGAAATAAAAACGAAATTTAACAGAGACGAGTCCGTCTAAAACAACAAATAAAAAATCAAATTTTATCTCAAATGTTTCATACAGGGCAACAGTTTGTAAATTAAAGCCATATATTGTATTTTCTGGACTATAGGTCGCACCTTTCTATAAGTCGCTTTGTCCAATTATTGTCAATAAATTGGAAAAATCCATAAACAGGTCGCACCTTTATATAAGATGCGTCACCGCTACGCGACGCATCAGCGCGTCATTTGCCCTGCTGAAAATGACGACCACAGAAGCATGCACGGAAGGACTTTTCACAAGATTAACACGGTAAAAACAATTATTTGTCTGCTGAAAATTATAGCAAACATGTGTCTTAGCTTAACCGTTCCTTAATAAATTCACGTAATGGTCAAATCTGCTGGATTTAAATTTTTTCGCTTTGAAAAAGTACAAGGAAAAACAACTAAGCTAACCGCGACACATTTACGTCTATAAAACATTGAATTTTATCTCAAATAACTCCAACAGCTAACAGTTTGTAAATGTACATCTAGTGATTACTTTCTGTAAGTTTGATGAAAATTTGTCCTGTGGTTCTCGACTTATCTTGCTAACAAACAGCTAACAAACCGACGTTGCCTCCAGTCAAGTCAAGTCAAGTCAATTTTATTTCTATAGCACAGTTAAAACAGATAAACTGTTATCAAGGTGCTTCACACACACCAGATATACCTATACCAGAGCAGGAGGCCGGGCAGCGACAGAGTCAGTCCGAGCAGAGGAGGCTTTTTTCGGACACATGAGCTAGAAACAGTCGGTGGAAACTCTGAAGTGTCCCCCTAGCGGACAAAAGTGGTACTGCACCATTTTTTGCCAAAATGAAAAACGGTCATATCTGAGCCAAAAATTGGTCTAAAAATATGGGAAAAAAATCCATAAATAGGTCTCACCTGAATAAAGGTTGCAGGCAATGAAAAAAATGATAAAAAGCTGCTACCTATATTCCGGAAAATACGGTAGTTTCCTGCTGTCCTTTGTGAGTTGAGTTTAATTAATTGTTTTTTTGGTCGTCCGCCCGGCCTTGCATGGCCTGTAGACCAGAAGATCTGGGCGTGTGTCTTGTAAGGGCAGACCATTTTATTTGGTCTTTTAGCCACCCCACATTCTTATGTGTGTAGCAGTGTGTGGGAACCTTTGTGGGGTTTTTCCCACTTAGTTTAGTCAGATTCCCTTTCAATTTGTAGGCTTGTGGAACATATGAGTAGCGCTGGTTGTAATGATTGGTAACTAGTGTCACATGATCCACCAATAAATTGTCTATTTTGACTTGATTGAGTGACCTGACGTTTATTGGACGTGCGGGCTACAGCTGTATGAGACTGAGACGCCTCTACCTGTCCACGTGTGTGTGTGTGTTTGAGACTTTGACTACCTGGGAGTTTCTGGGACGAGCCTGGTCAGGTCCTGGTAGAGGTAGTCTTCAGGCTCGAGCAGGATTCCCTGCTTCAGACCGATGGGACTGCTTGGTGCTGACGAACAGGGACTGGCAGTGGATCTATCAGCCATGTCGTCCTCCAACACCAACACTCGGTCCTAAAAATGGATCAACACGTTCCGATCCGGACCACAAGCAACATGATGATGATGATGATGTTGACGAGCAGCTTTCCTGAACAAAGAGAAACCAGTTAGCTAACTGGATCCGTCCAAGTTTGACCCAAAATACAACCGGAACCAGTCTTTTAGTTGTTTATTTATTATTTTATTTAGTAATCTTCATTTAACCAAGGAAATCCCACTGAGATCACAGATTTCTTTTGCAAGGGAGGCCTGGAACTGAAGGCAGTCTAACATGCATGTATTTGGTATGTGGGAGGAAACTGGAGTACACGGAGAAAACCTAGTCAAGCACGAGAAGAACATGCAAACTCCACACAGAAAGAGCCCAGGTCCGGGATTGAAGTTCTGTTACGTCTATATTTCCATCATAATCATGATTTTGGTGGGCAGATGTTAATTTTTATTCTTTGGAGGAAGGAAGCTGACTCTCTCCTTCCTCCAAAGAATAAAAGGTAAAATCTGATCACTAATATTATAACTATTATGAAAATATAGATGGTAACAGAATACGATAGTGTTTATCAAATATTTAATTCATACAATTTATTCATTTTAAAATACAATACAAAACAATCCCATAAACGATAAGAATACAAAATATAAAATGAAAGGTAGCAGAAAGAAGAAAAAAAATCTTATTATATCTGCCCTTTTTTTCAAACAATTTGTTAAAACAATAATAATCTTCAAGTAACCGAACAAAATGAATAACTCTAATTTTTCTAATAATACATTACACATTAAAGCTACGGTACTTCATAAATATATATAGGAAAAGATATAAAAACAATGTTGAACATAGTACAGACAGAATTTGAAAGAATACAACATTGGTTTCAACAAAACAAACTGTTATTGAATTTAGAGAAAACAAATTACATGATATTCAGTAATATGAAGACTGATGGTGATCTTTCACTTAAAGTAGATGGTATTGAGATCGGTAAAGTCAGTGAAGTGAAATTTTTGGGTGTCATCATTGATGACAAGCTGTCATGGAGATCTCACATTAATTACTTACGAACAAAAATCTCAAAATCTATTGGAATACTCCGCTCATTCTCAATCAGTTCATCTGGACAGTTTCTTTTTAGCAGAAACGTTTCACCCTCACTCCAGAGGGCTTCCTCAGTCAGAGTAGTCCAAAGCACACTGAAGTTAACCCACCAAGTAAGCAACTTATGTGGACCAACCAGTTTGCTGTAGCCAAGATGGTTTCTGGGGGCGTGTCCCTCGTCGACTCCTCCCAGGCAGGCAGACATGTCCAAAGTGGTTCAAGACAAGAAAGTTAATTCTCAATAGTCCAGGTATCAAATCCGCTCATTCTCAATCAGTTCATCTGGACAGTTTCTTTTTAGCAGAAACGTTTCACCCTCACTCCAGAGGGCTTCCTCAGTCAGAGTAGTCACTGAGGAAGCCCTCTGGAGTGAGGGTGAAACGTTTCTGCTAAAAAGAAACTGTCCAGATGAACTGATTGAGAATGAGCGGATTTGATACCTGGACTATTGAGAATTAACTTTCTTGTCTTCTTCTATTGGAATACTATATAAAGTGAAGGAGTTATTTAATGACAACGCCCTGCTTCTGTTATATAATACATTAATTCTTCCAAATTTGATTTACTGTATTGAAGTTTGGGGTAAAGCTTGCAAGACTATCACAAATCCGGTTTTTATTTTACAAAAAAGAGCCATAAGAATTATCGCTAGAAAAGCTTACACCAATCCATCAAATATATTGTTTTGTAAATTGAAATTTTTGAAATTCTATGAATTGGTTGATTAACACATTTTGATATTTATGTATGAGGCCCACAAAAACATATTACCTGCTAACATTCAAATTAAAGCTGCACTATGTAACTTTGTAGTGCAGTCTATAACTTTTCTAACAATATATTTTTAACATATTTCTTCACTCTGTCACTATCTACTGACAGACTGGTGTTAGACAAAGTAATCTCTGAAAAAAACTATAGTCCCCTTGCTTCTCTATCAGCATTTATAAAAACACTAAAAACACAGAGTGACCCGCCGTTAACCAGCCAATAAAAACAGAGTTTGTAACCAGCCAATAAAAACAGAGTTTGTAATCAGCCAATAAAAACAGAGCTTGAATTTGAATTTCAGCAGAGCAAGGAGGAGCAGAGCCATATATGGCTCTGAGGGGGAGGGATCAGAATGCTTTGCCTGTTGAAAATATTTCTAAGTTCTGCGCTCTACAGAAAGTTACACATAGCACCTTTAACTTTGTTAAAAGAGAGAGTTATTATTTTTTAAAGGGGATAGAACTGTTTGTGAAGCCACGGTTTCGAACTGTTTGAAGGAAAGATGCACTTCAATCCAGGGTATAAGTTTATGGAATGGTTTAGAGGATGACTTTAAAAATATCAGATCAATGTGTATATTTAAGAGAAAGGTTAACACTAGTTTTTTTGAAGATATATGATCAAGTATATGATCAAGGGGCAGATATAATAAGATTTCATCTTCTTTCTGCTCCCTTCATTTTATCCTACTTGTATTCTTGTATCTGATGAAACTGTCTTGTATTGTTCTTTTAAAATGAATGAATAAACATCAAATCAAATCAAAAGTATAATTTAATTTAAAGAAACTGCTGTTTGAGCTGATGTATTTTTCTTTTTAGTATTGCTTTTATTTTACATTATATTTTGTGTCAAGTGGTTTTCAGTTTTTAATCTGCAGTTTCCCCCCACTTGAAAGGGTAGATTGCTTCAGAAGATTTTGGACTGGACTTCACTCAATGACCAAGAATCAATCCTTTCTTTTCTTTTATTTGAAAGTTTGTTGAGGTCAAAACAGGTGAAAAACCTAAGAGTACAAATAAGAAAATAGTTCAAGATAATGTAATAAGGCTACATCACTTAACACATTCCCAAAATTAAATCCTTTTCAAACTAAAATTTACCCTTCCAATTAAGTATAACACATCCACATATGTGACACCCAAATTCAATTCAAACACATCCACATATGTGACACCCAAATTCAATTGAACATACTTTAAATGTTTTTCAGTGATAAGTTTAACCATACACTTTGGCAGCTCTAAGCTCCCTTAAATGTACAAAATCACATTTAACAAATTACCTTTAGCTTCCACCTTTCATAATAATACACACTTTCTGCCCTTTAACATATCATATCATTTGCAATTTGAACTTTGTCACAAGTTTAACAAATTACATTTTTAACCTGAATATAAACATTTTGACATGTTAGTCCACAGCTCCAAATACAATATAATTTAAAGCTCACCGGCTCCTTCTTCCTCCTTTTTTTTCCTTTTTCTTGAAACAAGCCTTAGTTCTGCAGTATTTTCTTAAGTAAAACTTCAGCACTTCTCTCCCACATTGTTTGCCTTTTGCTGCCCTGTGAGTGAACACCTTCAAACAAATCATCAAATCATCTGCACCTGTAGCAAAACAGTCTTCTTCTTCTTCTTCTAAGTGGATTCTTTTTTGGCGGTTGGCAAACAACTGAAAGGTGCATTACCGCCACCTACTGGTGTGGAGTATGGACTGGATCAACGCTCAAAAAAATAAAAATAAATAAATAAAAATTAAAAAAAATAAGATAAAACTATATTCTTTCAAATAATCGAGTTCGTTACAAGTAATGTATCAAGGCTTGGGTACTCTCAGACTTTGAATTGTTCTGTAATAAGTCTCTAAAATCCAATCTTATGTTCATTGCAGCAAGTCTGTTAGACAGGTGAACCCTTTCAATCCTGTATTGTTGGCAATGCATTAACACATGTTCTATGTCCTCAACCTCACCACAGTACTCACATTTTCCTGTATTATGTTTTCCTACAAGAAATAACGATTTATTTAATCCAGTATGTCCAAATCGAAGACGTGATATAACAGTTTCCTCCCTTCTGTTTCTCCCAGCGCACCTCATATCCCCTAGCCTGGCCCTCGCCTTCCTGCACAGCTCCGCTCAATTCTCATTTCCCTTCACTTCACAGTCTGGGACTTCCCCCATCCACAAGGATTTCTCCGGTAGATTTTTGTTCGGACCAATCAGAGAACAGAAGGCGGAGTTTTGAACGACGTCGACTGACGTCGTCATTCAAAATGGCTGCCGCCACGAAGGAATTTTCAATAAAACAAGGTAAAAAACTATTATTTCTCTGCTGAGAAAAATATATTTCTTAGCTGACGTTATATCAGAAGTGTTCCTGAGCAATCAGAGAGCAGAAGGCGGAGTTTTGAACGATGTCGACTGACGTCGTCATTCAAAATGGCTGCCGCCACGAAGGAATTTTCATCAAAACAAGGTAAAAAACTATTATTTCTCTGCTGATAAAAAATATATTTCTTAGCTGACGTTATATCAGAAGTGTTCCTGAGCTTAACAGTTCCTAAATCAATTCACGAAATGGTCAAATCTGCTGGATTTAAATAGTTTCGGTTTGACATTTTCCAAACAGCCTCGGGTGCGCTACGAAAATAAATGATAAAAAATCGAATTTTATCTCAAATGTTTTATCTAGGCCAACAGTCAGTAAATTAGAGCCATATAATTACACACTGGTGGCAGAAAAAATATCCACCGAGTGGTTTCTGAGCAATTTATCTGATAGCCTGGACCTCGCCAGGCTAAACTAACAAAACTCCGCCTTCTGTTCTCTGATTGGTCCATTCAAAAATCTCCAGGAGAAATCGTTTTCAATGTGAGGAATGCCAGACCCTAGTCTGAAGCGAAGTGAAGGACAGGGTGTGGTTTTAACCAGGCTACATATCCCCCGTTTTCCTTTGAATACTATAAAACCATCGACCTTTCCTTTCTTCCTCCCACTGTTTTTGCCATTTGTCTCTCATTTTAAGTTTGACAATGGTTTTTAATTCAGACTTACTGAAGTTAATTTCCATTTCGACCACATCGTTTACGGTAGCAAGTTTAGCAATTTTGTCGGCTTTTTCATTTCCTGTTATTCCGATATGTGCGGGTACCCACAAAAATTTCACAACCAGCAAAACAGTCTGCTGCCCCCTGGCTGGGAGACACCTCAAACCCACAACCTGTGAGAGATGGGCGGGGCCTGGAGCTCAGCTCAACATTTTGTTTTAAATATTTTGAGGAAAAAAAGGAGCAGACATAAGATTATTCTTCTTCTGCTTCTTTTCATTTTGATTTGTGTATTATTTGTGTTTTTATTGTAAACATTTTTTGTATTTTAAAATGAATAAATGAAAAAATGAAATGTTGTAAAAATGCAACAGCGCCTACGGTCACAATATACGATGGTCACAGAATATGGTGCAACACCTGCTTCACTCAGGACTCAAGAACAGCTCAGTTAGCAAACACGAAGTTAGCTGCTAGAACATAAACACGACAAACAAAAACACTGTACATTAAATATAACATTATTATTTCCATCAATACTGACAATACGTTCGTGAAATAAAACGTTACCTTCAAATTTCAGTCCCTTTCAGTGTGTTAACGGACAATCTCACGCCAGATCCGCTCGACGAGTAACCACTTTTTTTAAAACTTCCGGTATCTCACAGGAAAAACATCAAGAGCCCCTTTCACAATAAGACAAAAAACCCGGTGACGTTTAGAAAAGTACCGAACATTTTGATTTTACCAAAGGTGGGCAACAAACCGCCAGGGACCGCTAATCCGCTTATAGCGTACCTAAAGATTTTATCAGCGTTACAGCGGAGCGACTAAGTTTTATAATTCATAAGCGGATTTGTGCTATTTTTATTTAAAATGCAGTACCGCTAATAACTAATTATCTATCAGTAAGGAAATTATTGGGGATTTTGCTGGCTGTCGTAGCTGCTTGTTTACTTTCCCCCCTTGGGGAGGGAGCAGAGAGGAGGGTCGGAGGGGGGGAGGGAGCAGAGGGGAGAACAGACGTGGATCTACCATGTCCATGTAGGCAAATGAATGGGCCCCCAATCAGCATGGGCCCCGCCGGCCCCGCCCCGGCCAGTCACCTACATCACTAACATTGCTGCTGCTTGTTAATGTACATTTAACATAAAAATAATTATAGTTACGATGAAAACGATCATTAAAAACGCAATACAAAAACCGGTCGATTTCTGTATCCCCCTACTAAAAATGGACTATTCCATCTTGACATCTTCCGGGTCAGAGGTGAACTCGGTGCTAACGTTTATGGCTAGCTGGTTGTGCTGGGTTACTTGGATAAATCCGCAGAGAACCCCGCTGTTTCAAGCCAAATTAACGCGGCCGGAGGATTTTATTGTGTGTTTTGTGTCGACCACTCGACGGTGAGTCGTTAGTTTTATGTATTTTGGTTACTTTTATGTATAAATGCGGTGGCGACACCCGTGTATTTGAGATTTAAAAGTGGTCTTAGGGATTAAAAGATCATTCTCTTTTTTGTTAATTTCGTGGCCGAATAGAATATATGTACGTAAAGTATTAAATAAATCCTTTGATTTTTGTAATTTCATCCTTTTAGGATCATTTTAGTTACTTTTCAGTTGGCAGTGTAGTGCAAATATTGCATAACGCTGCCGGCTACCAATTGTCGAATATAAATAGCGGATTAGATTAGCTTCCCCTAATTTTCATAAGACATTTGTGCTTTTGAAATTGTGGACCTAAAAAAATTAATAAGCGTTTTAGAAATTGTGGAACTAATTTTTTGATTAGCGTTGCCACTGGATTTTACACTAAATTACTTTTAGTTTTCATCTGCCAATAAATAAATAAATAAAATAATAAAATAAAATTATCCAGCACATATTGCAGTCGTTTCTGTCACTAATTCAAAAAAAAATTCCGTCGCACGAGCACAAACCAACGGCTCTCAACAACCGTCGGCGGTTTGTCTCCTTTAAACAGTGTTGTTTAGTGGAAAACGTACCTCTGAGTCAAATGTTGGATTAAAGTCGTCCTCCTCTACAGCCAGATGTACATTTTCCAACTCTCTTTTAAATAAAAAAAATATATATTTAGAAAAAATAAATATCTTTGCAGGTTGACGGGAACTATGTTGTAGTAGATATTTTACCCACAGTTCAACGCGAAAAGGACGGGTTGACTTCTTCTTCTTCGGATTTATATTGGCGCCGCCATAGATATCATATATAGAACACCCATAGATATATATATAATGTCTATGTAGAACACCTATATATAATGTCTATGGGCGCTGCAGCGAGGTGTACTTGATCCGAAGAAGAAGAAGTCAACCCGCCACCGACTGGTATGGAGTGTGGGTCAGAATGCATTTAAAAATAAAATAAAAAAACATATCTACTTGTGCACGAGTTGTCTGTCCTAATCAAATCCTATTGATCAGCTTCGTTTTAACAAAGAACCTGATCAAAATGTTTACACTCTTAGTTCCTGACTCTTTTTGTAGTACGTTCGTGATATTAAATGTTTCTTTAATTTTTCTAAATTTTACAACAAACAACAAAAAAGAGCTGTAAGAATTGTCTCAAGAAAACATTATTATATCATTCTTCAAGTATTTTGTTTTATCAAATGAAATTACTTAAGCTTTATGATTTGGTGGATTACAATATTCAATTCAAGGCTCAGAATACTAACACCACATATTCAAGCATATTTTATAAAAAAGGAACAGTTGTTATAATTTGAAGGGAATGGATATTTTTGTAAAACCGAAGTATCGAACCAGTTTGAGGGTACTTCAATACAGGGAATAAGTTTATGGAATTGTTTGGACTGTGAAATTAAAAAAGAGAAATCATTATTTTTATTTAAGAAAAAGATCAAGAATATTTTGTTGACAAGATATATATAAGTTAGTTGAAGGAGCTGTATGTAACTTTTCTAACAATATATTTTTAACATATTTCTTCACTCTGTCACTACCTCCTGACATACTGATTTTAGACAAGTAATCTCTGAAAAAACTATTGTCCCTTGCATCTCTAAAATCATTTCTAAAAAGCCACAGTGACCCGCCGTTAACCAGCCAATAAAAACGGAGCTTGAATTTGAACCAGCCAATAAAAACAGAGCTTGAATTTGAATTTCAGCAGAGCAAGGGGTAACAGAGCCATATATGGCTATGAGGGGGAGGGATCAGAAACGTGTCTCTGTTCAAAATTTTCCTATGTTCCAGCGTGTTCCAGAAATTACGTACTGAACCTTTAATATATTTTAACTATAATGAATAATTGTGACAATTTATATGTTTTTGTTGTATTATTTATGATTATTGCTTCAATTTGATTGTTTAAATTGATTTGTTAAGAAGGGGCAGATATGATAAGATATCATTCTTCTTCTGCCTCCTTTCATTTTACTGTATAAGTATTTTATTTATTTGTATCTGTAATTGTATTTGGGTTTTTTAAAATTGAAATGAAATGAATAAACGTTTAAAACAAACAAAACAAACATAATTCCTCCATCATGTATCTTATTTCTCGCTCATAACTCTGACAAATTAAAATGACGTGCTATTGTTTCTGTCTCTCCACAATATCGACAATTCCCTGTTTCATGTTTTTGTATTCTGAATATTGTGCTGTTCAGTCCATGTCCAAATCTCAGTCTTGTTATACTAATCTCTCTTCTCTTCTGTTTCTCCCTCCTGTTCTCATCTCTCCCACTCTTCTCTGAATCTTATAATACCACCTTGCAGTGAAGAAGTACAATATACATACAGTCTTAATCAATGGTTAATTTTCCAGTGTTCTCATTGTCCAGTTGAGAAGGTGGTGTATTCTTTCTGTAATAAGTCCATTTTCCCCACTTTTCATTAAACTGCGCCTCTTGCAGTCCTACGGTAATTTATGAGTGAGTTTTTCCATTACAAATATCTCTTCCACAGTGCTCAGCCACAGCTCCACAGTCGGTGGGTCCACTTTATACCACATTCTTGTGATGGCTTTTTTACTTGCTGTCAACAATATTTTAATCAGGTACCATATTTTATGGTGTATAGGTCGCACTGGTGTATAGGTCGCACCATCCAATTATTGCCAAAGAATTGGAAAAATCCCTAGATAGGTCGCACCGGAGTATAGGTCGCACCTACGTTTAGCTCTGCTGCAAATGTCTGCCACAGGAGCGCACAGCAAGGCTTTTAAGAAGATTAACACTTAAAAACAATTATTTGTTTGATAAAAATTATAGCAAATGTGTCTGAGCTGAACTTTTCCTTAATAAATGAACATAATTGTGAAATGAGCTGGATATAAAAATCTGTTTCGCCGAAAGTGATAAAAAGCCATATACTGTATAGGTCACACCGGTGTGTCGCAGGCCTTGAAAAAAAAAAAACATAAAAGGGTGCGACCTATACACCAGAAAATACGGTATTCATCCTCTTTTTGTATGATTTCGTGTGTAATATTTCCCAAATAAAGTATTTTGCATGTTTTGGGTATTTCATATTGTAGTATTTTATTCAAAGTAAGCCATATTTTATCCCAATACCCTTTTATTTTTTGACATGACCAAAATATATGCACATGGTCCACATCACTGTGGGACATGTGGTGATAGTTTATGCATGTACAATGGTGTCCATAAAAGGTCAAAAATGTACGCACACTCTACTGCAGCATTAGGTCCACAGGATCTCCAGCACGGTTGCGTGCTGGATGCCATTTTCTTCTGAAGCTTTGGGGTTATAAAGAATTTAATGATGTTTTTCCCAGTTAAATTCTCTCCAGAACCTGGAGCTGGTGTCTGTACACTGCGTTTTACAGATGTTTAACCATTCTTCCTCAGTTATTTGTTCCTGCATTTCTTTTTCCCATTTTTCTTTAATACGATAATACCGATAATATGCGACTTAAAGGCCGGTGCGACTTATACGTGGATTTTTCGGTTTTTTCACTTTGGTCAAAAAAAATGGTCACTTAATTTAACGGTTTTTAACCGTCAAAGTGCATTTATCAAGAAAAGTTAAACTGAGACACACTTTTACTGTAATGTCAGCTAACAAAAATATATTTTTTATGTGTTTATCTTTAAAGATCAAAGAGATGCAGGTCTGTTTGCTGCACTGCAGGTCTTTTGTTGCTGCGCGTGCTTGTTTTGTGCCGTGAGGTGCGACTTATACGTGGATTTTTCGGTTTTATTGGACATAATTGGACTGGTGCGACTTATACTCCGGTGCGACTTATAGGCCGGAGAATACGGTATATAGAGAGGAATTTTTCTTTCCTGCCATCAGACCTCCGTATAAAGTTGAAATTATTCTACATTTTTTTCCCTCATAGGCCTTCCGAAAGACTTCAGTAATTTCGCTTGTTGTGTCAGTTTTTACCTCCTTTTCATAGTAATGTCTACCGTAATTTGTAAGTACTGTACCGATACTGTTCTTGCTCTTCCAATTCAAATGTTTCCCTCAGATTCTCAAAACTCTGCAGCTTACCCCTTTCAATCATCTTACACATCACTGTTATACCTTTATTTGCCCACTGTTTAAACCCTTTATCATGGGTCATTTTAAGAAAATTGCAACCTTGGTTTTCTTCATTCCATTCTTTCTGCCACTTTTCATTCAGCTGTTGTTTAACAATGCTTCTGATTTGCTTGTAGTTATTATAAAGTTGACTTGTTGTGCTGTTGCTCTTTTTGCCTTCCTGTCTGCTGCTTCATTTCCATCAACCCCAATGTGTGCTGGTACCCACAGAAATGTGACATCCAAACCCATCATCATTATTCTGAAAAGTGTTTGTTGAATCTCCAAAAGAATGTCTGGTCTGCTGTCTGAGTGTCTGAGCTGTAAGCTTGTAAGTGATGAACTTGAATCTGAACAAATTATTGTTTTTAATGGTCTGACATCTTCTATCCACTGTACTGCTAATAATAATGCTAACATTTCCCCGGTGTATATTGTATTTTCTGGTGTATAGGTCGCACCGGTGTATAGGTCGCATTGTCCAATTATCACCAATAGATTGGAAAAAATCCCTAGATAGGTTGCACTGGTGTATAGGTCGCAGGCCTTGAAAAAAACATAAAATGGTGCAACCTATACACCGGAAAATACGGTATTGTTTTTAATGGTCTGACATCTTCTATCCACCTACTGCTAATAAAAATGCTAACATTTCCCTGGTGTATACTGACAATCCATTTGTAATCCTTTTAACTTGTTTCTTATGGAACTCTGGGATGATAATTGCAATTCCTATTTTACCTGTTGTGTCTTTTGATGCATCTGTATATCTGAACATAACCATAATAGTTATTTATATATTTCTGTACAGTACTGTATATGACTTAAAAGTGAATCCCTTATCTTTCTTCTCTTCCAGAAGTAAGATCTACTTTTGCATTTGGTATATCCATGGTGGTATTGTTGGCAACGGTACTAATGGACTTATTGTTGGGTTTTGTGCTTGAACTTCACGCACCTCCAGATCTATTACCCAACCAAAGCTTCCTGTAACTCTCTTTGCTTTTTCCCCAGCATGGTTTTAAAATGTCTAATGTTGGATGATCCGGGTTATTTCCTTTTAAGTTGATCCAGTAATTTATTGCAAGCTGTGTTCTTCTCAATCCGAAAGGCATTTCTCCCATCTCTGTGCTGCTGTTGGGGTGGTTCTAAATGCTCCTGTGCAGATTCTTAGTGCTTGATGTTGGATATTGTCTAGTTTCTCTAGGTGAGTTTTTGCTGCAGATCTATAGATTACACTGCCATAATCTATATTTGACCTGATCAGCCCGGTGTATGTTCTCTTTAATGCTGTTCTGTCCACTCCCCATTCATTTCCCGCCAAACAGCTCATAATATTTAAGACCCTTTTACATTTATAATTTTTTGTATGTGAATATTCCATATTAGTTTCTCATCAAACCACACTCCCAAAAACTTTATACTATTAACTTGTTCCATTTCTTGATTATATAGTTTCAGTTTTATGACTTCTATATTTCTTTTCCTAGTAAATATCCTTGCCTTTGTTTTTGCCACTGAAAATTTAACCCCCCACTGTATTGCCCATCTTTCTATTTCATTAATAGCCTTTTGTATTTTTACTACTGTTACTTCTACATTTCTTCCTTTTTTCCAAAATGCACCATCATCTGCAAAGAGTGAACAGCCCATCCCCTCCTCTAATTCTACAAAAACATCAATTATCATTATTGAAAACAATAAAGGACTTATTATGCTGCCTTGTGGTGTCCCATTTTCTACATCATAATTCTCAGAATATTTGTTTCCTATTCTAACTTGTAATGTCCTTTTTGATAAAAAGTTTTTGATCCATTTAAACGTTTTCATTTCATTTATTGATTCATTCATTTATAATAAAAAACAAGATTCGAACCGCCAACCTTCCGATCGAGGGACGACTGCCATTACCACTACGCCACGGCTGCCCCTATCTAGGGGTCTTTCCAATCTATTGGTGATAATTGGACAATGCGACCTATACACAGGTGCGACCTATACACCAGAAAATACTGTAAATTATTAAAATAAACTCAACTCTCTGAAACTGTCCCAATTATTTAAGATTATTTATCTACAGTGTGCAAACAAAGGAATCATGACAGAAATGTTCTATTAACACATAATTCAGGGTTTCTGCAGGTTTCAACAACTCAAATTTAAGACTTTTTAAGACTTTTAAAGACCAATATGAATCAAATTTAAAACCTATTAACATATGTAAACGACAGAAATGTACAGAAGAAATGCATAATTACTAAACTACTTGAAAAATAACTTTATTCAAAAAACGAAATGAACACATTTTACATGCAGTGTTGTTGATAATGGAGAACAAAAACATCTACCGGTAGCCATGAGGTTGAAGATGCTTGTATGTGGACTGTATAAATCTGAGCTCCTCTCCCTTAGCAGGAATCTCCTCCTAAATGTTCTTCAGATCAGCTGCTTTATTCTTGCTAGCTCTCCTCAGAACGTTTGACTTTGTTATCAGCTGAGCCATCTGACTGCCAGCCTTGCCTTCAGCCTGCTCTGCAAATTTGTCTGCATCTTTGGAAAGAACTGTGGTGCTCCTTTTTTTGAGTTCCTCCAGGTAATCTTCTGCTGCCTTTCTCTTTTGGCCCTGTGCAAAAGATTCCTTCTTTCTCTCCGTTTCAAGATGAAGATGGTATCTGGTCCTGGCTGATGCCACGGAGTTCAAGAGTTCTTTTGTGAGAGGGACTTTGGTAACGCCTCCATGTTGAGTGACATAGTCACATATAAGTCTCTGTGCTATTACAGTGTCCAGCTGCTTGGTTTTGGTGGTTTGATTCAGGCTTTCATCGAACATGAGCACAAACGGTCCAGTCACTTTGGAAATTAGTTCTGTCTAGTCCAAAGCAGGTTATGTATGCAGTTTTATCTTTTCCACACTTAAATGATTTGGCGATGTCTGAGTCTGGAAACATCGTTTGAAACAAGTCTCCAATGTCTTCATTTGCGCTGTATGAGTGATGTTTAGTTATCACGTGGAGAATCCAGAGAACCTCCGCTCGTAATGTAGCCTCTGACCCGAAGACAACATGAAGGTCGCTAACAGGAGCTGCTGAGCCGTTGTCTCTCCGAGGCAGAGTAGATGAACCAGTGCTGGAGCTGGAGCAGCAGAACTGGCTAATAGCGGTCGTCTGTCTCAGGCCTTTCACAGCGCTAACGTGCTTGTCACTTTTTGAATGAGACTCTAAGCCCGTACACCCAACGTTCCGAGTTTAATGTTTCTTTCACATGAGCAGCAGTAGGCCTCAAAGTTGCTGTTTGGCGAAGGCTTTAACCAAATCTTAAACTCATCCCTCTCAAGCCAAGTGTTGTTAAATTTGCATTTCCCCATGTTAGCAACAGCATGCCGTATTCTTCTTATGCTGTTATTGATGTCGTCGTCGTCGTCTTCTTCTTTTATTCTTGCCCACCGACGATCACCTGACATGGACTCTCACGAAAACCGATTGGCTGCAATTAGGGCTGCAACTAACAATTATTTCGATAAACGATTAATCGGACGATTATTTTTTCGATTCATCGATGAATCGGCAAAAATAAAAAAAAACAAAGTTTTAATTATCACCTC
>JBBPBX010025373.1:24768-38932 GCA_038048925.1 Garcialebias charrua | reverse complement strand
GTCACACAGCTCCTGCTCTCTGTTCCACGAACGTTGGGGTGACCGTGCCTTTTCTGCGGCCGCACCTCTACTCTGGAATACGCTCCCACTTGAGCTACGTCAGATTACTGAACTTGGCCTTTTTAAATCGAAGCTTAAGACTTTTTTATTCCAACTGGCTTTTAGTAATTAAATATGTGGTGACATTTCTGGTTTTATTTTTGCTATTATGTTGTGTTTTCTTGATTTTTAATCTGTTGTCTTTTACTGTACTGCACTGTTTTTTGTTAAGCACTTTAGTCACCATCACCGTGGTTGTGTAAAGTGCTATACAAATGAATAAATGAAATGAAATGAAACTGATCCCCACCCCCTTCTTTATAAGAATCTGGTCTTTTACTTTAATAAATGTAAAAAAAAAAATCATTAGATATTTTTTACTTTAATAAATGTCATTTCTAAAAGCCCCCTCCAGCAAATCTAAAGTGGTCCACAGGCACCAGTTGATAACCACAGTTGTAGCAGGTTGTTATGGCTCCGGACACGTTTAATTTAGTGAACAAAGGCATAAAAATGTCTCTTTTGGTACGGAGAGATTTACAGCGGTGTATTTTACCGACTGTCCCTGAACGCTCGCGCTGCGGGACAGGGAAACGTGCAGAGAACAGAGAGTAGTCAAGGAGGTTATTCTGTATGAAAAGTGTCTCGTATGATTTTAATAATAAAGCCACGTCAGCTCCCAACCAGTATGTTTAAGCGTGCAGAGAAACATCACAGCGTCACTCACCCGGAAGATGGTGGCGGCAAATCGCTTTTGAAGTTGCTGCTGTCCGAACAGGGATTTTAGTTCCTCCACCTTTCTCTTTCTCAGCTGGCTTTTCGGTGGGAAGTCGATGTCGTATTTTCCATGAACAGTCCGAAATCTGATTGTTTTCGCTTAGTATGTTTTGCTGCGTTCAACTTCCACCTTCGCGCCATTGTTTTTAGAAGCTGCATGAGCGTGACCTAAAGCTCTCATCTGATTGGTTGCCGTGAATGTCAATCAAGGGGCGGGATGTTTTCAGTTGTCATCTGATTGGTTGCCCTGCATGTCAATCAAGTAACGGGATGTTTCATTGGCTGACAATTTTTTAATGTCACGCTGTGGGAAAAAAATAATAATAATAATGTCACGCTGCGATCGACCAGTAATGCCTCCGCGATCGACCGGTCGATCGCGATCGACCTAATGAGCAGGTCTGGCCTAGACTGTCTCCTTTGTTGAAACCGAACCTGTGGACAGTGTCCTGGTCGGACTCAGTGGGGGAGAAAAGAGCTATGGCCTGTGTTGGTTTCGTGAACAAGACTTGCCCCGTGTGTTGACTTGGGATCAAGTTTTCTGGGAGTCCTCCCAGAAATGGAATGCTTAGCTCAAAATCATGAAAATCAGTAGAGATCAACCATCCTAGCTGTGTGTTTTTTGGGATCAGTACCTCTTCTGTGCTTGTGTTGCACACAGCAACAGTCGTGGTTCTGCAGTCGAGGGTCACTTGGCATGTGGCCTCCATGGACAGTCCTAAGTTGAAAAACATAGGAGATGGTTGAAAGTATGCCTGTTTTGTGCTAATAGCTTGTCCTTTCATGATGTGACACATCACCGGCTTGTTCATAACCTGAGGTGGTACCGCAGTGTTATGGCTGTTAGCAATCTGGCAGACCTCTGGAATGGTCTGTCCAGCCTTAAGGTTCTCTGTGGTTAGCACAGGAGAGTCCTTTGTGGCTGTGTCTAGTGACCACAGTACATTGTTGTTGATGTCCACTCGGACACCTAATCTTACCAAAATGTCGGAGCCTATGTAGGTTGCATGTGGTAAGTTCGGGACCACGAGGAACGGGTGATCCAGTTCTCGTTGGTTCCAGATTAGTTTCAGGTCAATGATCCCTTTTGCGGTCATTACCTGTTTATCGTTGGGGTCTAACGAAAAGCGGAAAGCTTTTTTGTTCATTCCTAGACCCAACTGTTTTTTAACCAAGGTTCCATAGAAAGCTTGGCTGATCGCTGATTTCTCCGTCCAAGGGGACAGAACAGCATCATCGGTGTGGGATCCTTGGATCTCAACACCTTTGACTACCTGTGGTAGGTAGTGTTCAGTGAGTGCTGACTGTTTCAGCTCGCAGAGGAGGCTCTCTTGTTGGGCCTCTTCTGCCTCACCTGTTGCTGAAGGTTCACTTACCGGGATTGTGCTCTCGTTTGAGGATCCCCTTGTGCCTTCCGCGGTACCTGCTGTTAGACAGTCAGTGTCACCTTGTGTAGGCATATCGATCGGCAGTGGTTGGCTCACTCTGGTCCACATTGTCTGATCGCCATAATCTATAATCGCGTCGAAGCGGTTTATAAAGTCTTGGCCGACCAAAAATGGGAATGAGTCAACGGCGGACACGTGTACCGGGTGGTATAGCGTCGTTTCACCAATCTGCATGTGAACCATGGCTATAGCTGTTAGGGTTGTTCTCGTCTCTGAGAGTCCCTGCAATACTACAGCACATTCTTTGAGGGGTATTTCCCTGTCAACACCGTTAGCGGCTATCCGTAGCTCCTTCAACAGTGTGGGTGACATAATGGTTATGTCGGCCCCACCATCCAGGAGGGCCTCTTCTGTGAGGACCCCTTCTAATGTGATTGACAGGTAAGCCTTCTTAGCGGGCCACTTCCTGATAATGTTACACAGGAACCTATCAGGTTTTCTTCGACGTTTGTTACGTCTACCATTGTCTACGTGAATTTCATTCACCTGTACTGGTAGTGTAGTCACACATGGGTCTGAGTGATCGGTCTGTGACGAGTCATTGTCTTTGGTGAGTGAGCTTTCCCCCCCTTTTCCTGATGAGCGGCTTTCGGACTCTGTAACAATGATGTCATGGTTACAGTCAACGTCTTGTTGACTGTCTGTACCCTGATTGTCAGCATCCTGACCATCAGTATCTTGGTGACTGTCAGCAATTGTGGCATTGTTGTTATTTGTGTGCTCTGAGTTACTATCAATGATAGTGCTACACATTACTCCAGGTTTGTTTTCCTTGTTTTTTTTTTCAAACTTTCTAACAACCGACGTATGTTCTCCATCTCTTCTGAGGACAGAGGTTTAGGGCCTTTTTTCTGGAACTTCTGTGAGTTTTTCCTCGCCCCGAACTGTTCAGTCTGAGGTGCAGGAGCTGGCGCATTGCTCGGGGGTCCCCTCTGGGACCACTCTTTCATATGAGTCTCCTTGGGACCCATATTTATTTTTCTTTTGGAATGCCCCCCTTTTTTGATGATGGGGTTCATCCTCTTGATGCGGCCTTCACCACTTCGGGTCTCTGGACCCCTTTTGGTCTTTGTTCCAGCGGACACCTTCATTTTGCGGTCTGTCAGGTTGGAAATTTTGTTTATTCTCGCCTTCCTTAAAAGAGTGAGCTGGTGCTCTTGCTCCTTCAAGGTCTAGCGTTTGGTATCTGTCCTTTTCACCTGGATACACTTCTACGGGTTTCTTGTGTCGCTTGTATGTTTCAAAAACACGTATAGCGCACTCCTTTAATTCACGCATGGTTTTTTCTTTGTAGTTGGCCATGAGGTTGGCCGTTGAACCAATCTCTGAATATAGATTGTTCATAAAAAGAAACTTAAAATCACGCTCATCCTCCATACCTGGCTCATTCCTATCACCAAAAAAGGCTTCGAAAAGTCTGTCATAATATGGGATCGGATGTTCATTCTGCCCCTGAGTGATTTTCAATGCGGCTTGGTAGCCAACGTCTCCCATGCGAGGAGCATATTCTTGCAGTAGAGTTTCGCAGAAAAGTTTGTAATCCTTCAAAATGGCGACTGGTTGACGCGCAATGAAGTGCTGCACCTTTCTGCTTGAGGTGAGTTTGATTAAACCGACTTTATCATCGACCGTAGCGTTCGGATAGCATGCCAGTTTAAACTCAATGTCTCTCAGATAGGTATCGGTTTCAGTTGAACCATATTGCCCTGGCTCAAAACGTTGAACGAACTGGGAAATTTTATGGAGTCGTTCTATTAGGACAGCGAATTGAGAGCCATTGATAGTGATATACCCACCCATCTGCGCACCAGGTACACCTGTTGACATGGGGTACGTAGGTACCTGCCATTGGGTTATCCCAGCAAATGTCTGTTGAGGTGGAGGTGGAGGCGGAGGGAGTAGTGCATCGGGCATGGGCGGGGGCGGTGGAGGAGGGAGTGGGTCATCAGGTATGGGAGTGGGCGGCGGAGGTGGTGGATTCTCAAGGTGTTTACTCATGAGATCCAAACATTTTCTCTCTTCTTCAAAGAGTTTGTTCATTGCTGATGCACACTCTATTCTACAACTGTTCAGTTGGACTCTTAACCCATCATTTTCACGTTGTAACATCATGTACTGTTCTTGTGATTTTCTATAATCATCTTGCAGCCTAGTGTACCGTAGTGATAATGATTCCAGGGTGTCCGTGCATTTGTCCAGCGCGTCTCGAGCCTCCCCACAATCCTCCTGAAGCGACTTGTACTGATAGTAATACTTATCCTTCTCCACCACACATTTGTTCAAATTATCTTGTGATTGTTCAAAATCCCTTTTTAACACTGTGCATTCTTCGTAGAGACTACGCGTTTGTTCCGTGCTGCCAATACTCGACTGTGTTAAACTCCTTACCTCCTGCTGTAAAGTGGCAACCTCCATTTGTGCTGTTAAACATTATGTAGAGACAGCCCGGCGTGCAACAGTTTCAAAGTCTAGCTTGGCCTTTAACAGAAGGCTTAATTTAGCCAAACGTTTATCTCTGTCTGCTTTCTTTTCAGCCGTTGTGGTTCCAGCTGTTACAATTTTTAATGCTCTGTCCACATCTGTCTCCTCCATCAACTGTGTCTCTTCATGGTAATTTGTGATGGACCCTGTGAGTGAATATAAGGCACGTTCGATCCAATCTGCTTTGGTCGGGTCGTAGCCTTCAGTTGGTAAAGGTTGCCCTGTATCAGAGGTGTCAGGGGTCTCACCCTCTGTGCCTGCCATCCTTTATCTGGATTTTCTGTGAAAATCAAAATAAAAGATGCTCTGAATTCATTACTCTAAACTTTTCACTATTTGAAATAAACAGGAAAGTTTAAATGTGCACAGGATAACTGTGGAAGATTATGTGTCAGAGAGAAGGAAGATAAAGAAAAAAGTTGCAGTTATCTGGAGTGAAAACTGTACTTTTGTGTGTTATTTCAAATTCTTTTGTATTTAAAATAAGCAAAAATGTTTGTCTGTACCTCTTATTCTAAAAAAAATTATTTAAAATAAACAGGAGTTATTGTTTGTGTACAGAACAACTTTAGAGCTGGTAATTCACTATAAAAATGCTGACTTTTTATGATGTTTTATGAGAAAACTCATCTGTTAACGTCTTTTAACCAACAGGGTGCAGCTTCAAGTCTTAATGTTATTACGAGGCGACTGATTTTTTTAAATTCTGTATTTAAAATAAAAACAACCTTTTAGAGTTAGTTTCTAGTGTGTCCGTGATAAACGCTCAAACCACGTTCTTGTCAGAGACAAATTTATATGGTTAGACAGTTTAGATGGCTTCAAATGAGTTTTTAAACTTTAAGTGAAATCTCCGTTTGTCCTGTGAGTGTGAACTGCCTGTCATCCAAAGTGCCGCACCTGGAAATGACGACAAAATAGGCGGGTCGACGCAGCGCGTCACCAGCTTCCGTTGAGCGAGGCGGAGCTCGCTACACAGATACGCGACGTCAACCAATCAATCACAGCGCTTGTAGTACTATTCCCAAGCATTCATGGTGAATGTAGTTTTCATACCTTCGACCAATGCAGTGCCGGAAATGACGACAAAGTGGGCTGGCGCAACGGCGTGCGTTCCCACTTCAGCGAATCAGCGCTCGCTACGAGAGTGATTGACAGCTCACAGCTCTCGTTTTATCCAATCACAGCTCATAAACAAACGTGTAGGACACGTCGCCTTAACGTTACCTTAGCACAACAGAAAGCAACTTTACAGACCCTTAAAACAACTCAAACGCTTCAAATTAACTTTCCAAAATTCTGAAACGTGGCAATCACATTTAAAACAGGCACAACTTAGCTACGCTCAGTAACCAGCACGTCAACTGTAACATGACACAGACTCCCTCGGAGCCGCGTTCAGGTCGGTTCCGGTCCACTATAAAGGAGCAGAATTCGGGTTTCAGAACCACTATCAGACAACGTTCTAACAGTAATATGCTTCTTTGACCTGCTCTAACATGTAAAATACCAGCACAGCAATCTTGTTGATGTTAATAAAAGCTTTCAGGCAGTTTGACTTGGCGGTCAACAAAGCTTTGTACAGGAGTCTGTGAGTGAACTGGGCCGAACAGAACCAGAACCCCCCCACAGACCACGGGCTGACAAAACTTCACCTAAAAGCTTCCAACAACGTGTTAAGGAGTTGAACAATAACAATCTCTCAGCTTCAAATGATAAAAACATGCAGAATCTGCTTGTCTTGAACACCTCAGCCAAAAATTATCACCTTCAGAGTCCAAAAATTGGAATAATCATGCCAACATAACGTTTCAAGTTCATGATGGATCACAGATTTATGAATAAACGTTCAGAAACTCGTACGGACCACCAGATGAATGAAACATGAGGGAGCCACCATATTGTGTCTTTAAACACATACGGTGCCACCCAGATGTAAAGGATATTTAGGAGGTCAATATTAATACTGACCTCTTTACCTTAATTAATTTACTTATTCAGATTGAATAGTAATTTCACGGATTCTTTTCTTTTTCCGTTTACCCAATATTTCTGTGATCTTTATGATGGATAAGTAAAACAGAAGCCATAGAGTGACAATGGACACGTTAACTTAGTTTGGTGTGCCAAAGACACTACCATTTATTTAGAATAAATCAACTAAATTAACACCATTACACTTGATTGACATGATTTCACTTTCTTTCAATTTAATACGTCAGCACATTTAAATTGTAACAACAGACATAAATACAGGATGTCATTATACTTAGTCTGTGGCTCAGTCTTAGCTTCAAAATAGTTACCAGCTTAGAAATGGAGATGGAGAAATTTAAGAAGGAGAGGTTAAAGGAGGAAGTTATTTATCTTGAGTGTAACCAGAAATGACACTTTCCATCCGACTTCTGCTAAACCCCAGGTACGTTTGTAAACAGCTCTTTACCTTTTGACGACAGCCCGGTAAGAGAAGACCTTGTAGCTTTTCAGATGTACGGGGTCCTTGCGGGGACCAGTACCTCTGAGCAGGTTATTCGTTTACCTTCCAACGTCTCCTGGTTTCGCGTTGGTCATCAGAAAATGTGTCAGCTCCTGGCCTCTGACTTCAAGATAACTTATTCCAGGAAGGAATAAACAAAGTTTTGAGCTTACGCTCGTTCGAAGTGGACTCATAACAACATGTTATTAGTCCTTAACTGGATGACTTGTCCTTAGCATGTGACTGAGTTTATCCAGCCCTTTGGGACGACCTCACATCTTGAAGTTTCCAGCAGACTTCCTCGTTCCAGCAAAAACTTAGAACTTAATAGAAGATCTGAGAGGAGCGAGACTTGTCTCTTTTTCATTGGTCCAAAACCAGTCGAGCAGTTCACTTGTTATCATGATTCAAGGTGAAATCCAAGGTGAAAAGTATCTGAGTGAAGAGACTTTCAGACGCTAGATGAGAGTTTTAGCTGAAACTCAACAAAAACAATTTCTGTATAAGTCAGTTTGACCTTTTATCTGAACTTTAACACCCTTTCATTTGATCAAGTAACATAGTCATGCTTCACATTTAAAGAATAACAGCATATAACATATATCATGAAAATGACAATAAAAGTTATTCGTTTGATTACATTAGAATAAAATCAAAGATAGAAATAGTCTCTTTTGGTGACTATATTCTCAGATTACAACTAATGGAATAATTTGTATTAAATGTCTTGCTTTACTGAGAGGTCAGTAAAGGTCATCACTGGACAGTTCAAAAACCTTAGTTTGACCCTGGGTAGGTCCACTACAATTTTGTGTCTGTGTTTGTGAGACGTTTCACACCGTGTCGCACGATGCATGCAATTTTTCATTTTGTGACCGCCGCAAGATTTGGTATTCCCTATTCATTTTGACGAGTCTCGCCATAGACTTCAAAATTTATAGGGAATACCAAATCTTGCGTCGTTCGTCTAAAAGGCCAACAGACATTTAGACCAAACTATATTACATTTTTCTATTTTAGTTTAACCTAAACTAAGTAATGAATGGAGGAATAGTTTGAAAGAAGAGGCCTTCGTTACAGAAGCCCTCCAAAAACTCTATAGGTATAGATCCCTACATCTGATTTTTACAGCATTGATCCACCCCTTAATTGGTAATTGTAGCTGATCTAATCCATGATAGCTTACATACCAGGTGCATATAGGTAGGGCCTAATGTAAAATCCCAGTCATAAGCCCACCTAAAACCACATAATTGCATGACACATTGAACCAGGGTGGCACCGACTGGAAGCCATCCAGCCTGCAACCTTTGATGTGGGGACCTGCTACTCCAACGTTGGTCTTCAACCTTCATCCAAAGGTTGCCTCCTCTGTGTCAATCGAGGGATCCCCTCTACATGCTGATTAAAAATCCATTTTGCTGATGAAATCAATAACCCCAATCGTTGTGGAATTACTGCTGTGGATTATACGACTTTGTTTTCCAAGGGATCACAGACTCAGTTTTCCATGGGTTAACAGACTATGTTTTCCAAAGGATTGAAAGCTTACCGCAATGGGATTACTTACGAACAGTATGGAATTTCCAAAAACATTATGGGAGTATAATTTTTTTTTTTCCACCTGCTGGATTACATAAAGGTCAGAGACATTCGGTGGTATCCTTTCGTGTTGGAACTCCTCTCCAAGGACAGGCGATGACTTCCAAAAAGGGGGACTGTAGGGATACAGCACTCTCATGTCCGTATTGGATTTAAACCTCTTCACATCTCTCTGAAACTCTGAGTGTTACACTTTTCTTGAGCTCTGAAGAAGACAAGTGGACACTATTTTGTTACAATTATTTTGAATTAATGGACACCAATCAATCAGAAAGAACTTTCTTTTAATGTGTGTTAATTCAGAATTGATCAACAGTATACTTTTGTCATTTAATGATGATCTGTTACTTGCATAAGTTTGACCCTTCTGCTGGTTTATTTTTCAGTACAGTAGGCTTTGAATCTAAGGCACAAGTTCAGGGTAAACTTTTAACTTGCAGCTTCTTTTGTGTTGTTTGTGAAGTAGCCATAATATTCTCTGTGCTCACAAGCAGCCATCTGGCCGATTCTATAAACAAGTTTTCTTACTGTCCTTCAGAGATCTTCCACTATGGGAATGAAAAATCCCTCCCTCATTTTGTTAAACCAGCCAGTAGCCATTCAGGAGGTGGGCAGACACCGCCCTCCATATAAAGTCTTACTTCCGTTTGAACATTAGTGCGTTGGAGAGAACTAACTAAACAACTTGGTTTTCTCTAGAAGCTAGAGACGTTGTGGTCATTTTGTCAATTAGACCTACGTTCTCAACAGAGTCACAGTAAAGCCTTGCTGTGCCTCATTCACTCATTCCTGAAAGAATTTGTTTTCTGGGAGTTTTATTTTTAAAGCTCAGTCAGGAGCTGGCTCTGTTCCTGCCGGGAGAAGCGTTCTTTTTGCTCGTCTGAATCAGCACACACGCGCGGAAGTCATTTGGACGTGAACTGGACAACATAGTCCGTTAGTGTCCACAAACTTCAACTCTTATCTCCAGAGACGTATCGTCAACAGGTAATGAGGCGTTGATTGTGTTCTGAACGTGTGAGAAGTCCAGCTGAACTCGTGTTGGGAAAGTGTCACCCTGTCATTTCAAAATAATTAACTTCCTTTAAACTTAGCTTTCATTTAATCCTATTTTCTTCCTCCTTATTCTTATTTTTGTAAGCCATTAATCTGTTAAGTAAATGTGCCAACAGGAAAGTTAAACCTAACTTGTCTGTTTGTTTAATTTGAATTTTTGTCTACAGTAGTTATTAAATCAGAACTAATCTCGATACAATGTTTAATGTACTTTTATGATTGTCTCAATAAAAGGTCTATTTTTTGGTAGATCAACATAAGTTGACGTCTCTCGTGAAATTACATTTGTCTAGTCACATCAAAGCAATTTAAGCCGGAAAAAGGGTGAACTCGTGAATACTTGATGATAGATGTGTGTAGATAAAATCTGCTCAAACCTTTCATCTAAATTATAGGTAAGTCAGTAAACTGACCAGTAAGTCCTATATTACGACACATGTGGAGTCCCTCAAGGCTCTGTACTGGGAACTAAGTTGTTTACTTTATATGTGCATGACTTAGTAAATGTATCAGGACTTTTTGGATGTATTTTATTTGCTGATTATACAACATTTTTTTATTAAGGCAAAGATATAAAAATGTTGAACATAGTACAGGAAGAATTTGAAAGAATACAACATTGGTTTCAACAAAACAAACTGTCATTGAATTTAGAGAAAACAAATTACATGATCTTCAGTAATATGAAGACTAATGGTGATCTTTCTTTTAAAGTAGATGTATTGAGATCGGTATAGTCAGTGAGGTGAAATTTTTAGGTGTCATCATTGATGACAAGTTGTCATGGAGATCTCACATTAATTACTTACAAACAAAAATATCAAAATCTATTGGAGTACTATATAAAGGGAAGGAGTTATTTAATGACAAAGCCCTGTTTCTGTTATATAATACATTAATTCTTCCTCATTTGATCTACTGTATTGAAGTTTGGGGTAAAGCTTGCAGAACAATCCCAAATCCGGTCTTTATTTGACAAAAAAGAGCTATAAGAATTATTGCTAGAAAAGATTACACCCATCCATCAAATATATTGTTTTGTAAATTGAAAATTTTGAAATTCTATGAATTGGTTGATTACAACATTTAAATATTTATAAGTAAGGCCAATAAAAATGCATTACCTTCCAATATTCAAACTAAATTTGTTAAAAGAGAGAGTTGTTATTTTTTAAAGGGAGTAGAAATGTTTGTGAAGCCATGGTTTCGAACTTGCTTGAAGGAAAGATGTACTTTAATCCAGGGTATAAGTTTATGGAATGGTTTGGAGGATGACCTTAAACATGTCAGATCTCTGTACAGTATACTGTATATTAAAGATAATGATTAAAGCTATTTTCTTGAAGGTACGGTATATGATAAAGTGTAATTGAATCAAAAGAAACTGTTGTTTGAGTTGATGTGTTTTTACTTTTTAGTATTGCTTTTATTGTATACTATATTTTGTTTAAAAATATTTTGAGGATAAAAGGAGCAGACCTCATAAGATTTATTCTTCTTCTGCTACCTTTCATTTTGATTTGTGTATTATTTGTTTTTTTGTATGGAATTTTTTGTATTTTAAATGAAATTAATAATTTTTGGGGGGGAATTTGGAATATAAAAGTAAGATATTTGGCTTGGAAAAAATGCTGATGATGTGTAGCCCTGTCTAAAATATTCATTTCATGCTAATGAGGTTAAAATATAAATACTATTGCTAGAGTTATAATTTGCTAATGTGCTAATAAATATACTAAAAGTAAATTAAAATGCAGTAACCTGGGTTAAAAGCACAATAAAATTCTAGTTCATTTTAGTTAAAAGTTGTTCATAAATATATTTTTTAAATGTTTTAAACCACCAAAGGTTTTACACATTTATTTTGGGTAGAAATACAGTTTATTTGCCACAAGTTGAGACGTAGGAGTAGTGGTGAAGCCAGTGAGGAGTCGTCTCGGAGCTGCAGCTTGTTGAAAGTATTTTATCCATTCATTCATTCATTCATTCAACCTTTATTTATACAGGCTATTCGCGTTGAGCCACGGGGACTCATTTACAAGAGGGACCTGTCTCACTCACACCCAGGGTCAATTTTAGAGTTACCAATCAACCTAACATGCATGTTTTTGGACTGTGGGAGGAAACCGTAGCACCGGGAGAAAACCCACGCATGCACGGAGAGAACATGCAAACTCCACCCAGAAAGGCCCCCGGACCGGGATTTGAACCTTGGAGCTTCTCGCTGAGAGGCAGCAGCTCTACCAGTTGCGCCACCGTGCTGCCAATCCAGCAGTATACTTTAAAAATGGCAGCCTCTGAAGATATTCAGATGAAGGAGCTGGACAAGCGAGCTTCTGGCCAAGCGTTTGACGTCATCCTGGGAGGTCCTGCCCCTGATGGGAAAGGCGAGTTCCCTCTGTCTCCCCACAAAAAGAAGGATGTCTCACTGGAGGAGATCCAGAAGGAGCCGGATGCTGCAAAGGAGAGGCGTAAGAACCATGAAGCAGAGGTTCTGAAACACTTGGCAGAGAAGCATGAACACCAGAAGAAGTGCAACAGAAGGCTATGGAGGAGAAAAATAACGTCACCAAGATGGCCGAGGAGAAGCTCCAGCAGAATGGAGGCTAACAAAGAGAACCGTGCAACGATCATGGCAGCCATGAATGAGAAATTCAAAGAGAAGGACAAGAAGTTGGAAGAGGTGAGGAAGAACAAAGAAACTAAAGATCCATGTGAAGAAACCTCAGAGGGCTGAAAGCAACAAACCAGATTGTTTACAGTTTTTTTAAAGTACCCAAAGATTGATTTTTTTCTTTGTTCAGCCATTAGTGTTTTTCACTATTCACCTTTTGAAATACAAGTTGTGAATAGTCCAGATCTCCTGCTAGAAGTGTACGTGTGCTGGTTGTTCATGTGGATCATTCCTCCTGATGTTCTGTGATCATCTGATGTGTGGCTTTCATCACTGCGGCTTCAGCCCTTTGTGGAAAATGAATGGCGTGCTCTCACCTTCTTGGGAAGCATGTTTCTATGCATCAGTCTTTTTATTGCACCCATTTTACAGTGTGTTTTTAAAACTGTCTGTGAACCACACCTATTCTCGCCACTTCCTGTATTTTTAAAAAAGTAGCAAAAGGTACGTTTTATTTATTTATAATATAATAGAAACAGCCACAGCTGTCCTACTTTTCAGTCCCAGGTTCGATTCCCGGTCACTGCATACCTCGTGGTGACTCTGGGCAGCACACCTCATTTCCAAAATGCCCCCGGGCACTTTCAATAGCTGCCCACCTGGTGGTGGATGGGTTAAATGCAGAGACAAATTTCGCCATTGTATGGAAACATACAGTGATGACATTGTGTGACATTATTATTAAAGTGCTATGCATATCAAATGTCTGTTACCGAATACATGTCACCATATCTTACAGCTATTACACAATTTTTATAGCAAATAAGCCTAAATAAGAGGGTTATGTTCTGACAAAGGAAAGTATATGAAATATCAATATCGGTATTGGTTATCGGCCAAATACATTTTAACATAGCAGCATATCGGATATCGGCCAAAAATCCAATATCGTGCATCCCCAATATTTTACTATAGCCAGCGAGCAACTGGGCTTGTTGGTGTCTATAGCAAGGAGATTTTTAAAAACATGTTCATATTTAGTGCAGACATCACATTAGTTAACCATCATACTTGTAAAACAGAAGAGGAACTCTTCCTCAAGTGGCTAGATAAGTGACAGCAATCAAATTGTATAAAAAAGTACAGTCTGAGAAACAAAGAAGATTTTTACACTAGGACTGTTGTGTTTAAACCACACAAGAATCCTATATTTTACATCCCAGCCTCCACGAAAATATGTTACCTTGTTATGTTTATGGACTAAGAAATACATGCTGTATTGATGTATTGTAAGTAAACATTTCAAGTTTTATTTTTCAGTCATGCAATATTTACATTATTGGTTTATTTTATTTTTCTTATGCAACACATGCATGGATACATTTTATATTATCCACAATCTTCCACTCCATCAAAAAGCATGACATTTTTGGGTTAAATAGAGTGATGGATGGCAGCAACACATTATCTTTCACCCCAATTCACCTTAAAATGTGTTCTTTCTTGTTTTACTCTGACTGTCACAGTTTCAGCATGTGGCAAATCTTGTTGCCGTTGTTATTATTGCCCATTGCCAAAAGGCAGGCAATAATCTACAGTACTTACTTGTGTGTGTGTGTGTGTGTGTGTGTGTGTGTGCGTGTGTGTGTGTGTGTGTGTGTGTGTGTGTGT
>JBBPBX010025373.1:0-21390 GCA_038048925.1 Garcialebias charrua | reverse complement strand
TGACAGTATGATGGCTTGGTGATTAGCACTCTTGACTCACAGCAAGAAAGTCCCGGGTTCAAGTTCCATGTTGGGCTTTGGGTCTTTCCATGTGGAATTTGCATGTTCTTCTTGTGTTTGTGTGTTTTCCTGGGTACTCCATTTTATTTTCACTGTGCAAAAATGCATGCATATAACATGCATGTTAGGCTGCCTCAGACCCAGGCTGTTAGATAAAAATCTTGTCTATTTATCTTACTTACTGAAAGGAGCCACACTCGACAACAGGAGAAGATTTTTAACTGGTTTTACTTGCAAGGAATGATGTTCAGGACAGGTTGCACAGTTATACAAGAGGTACATGCATGAAGCCCAGTCATAAGAAGTCTGCATTTTGAGCCTTGCTCAGTTTAGCTGTTAACTCATAATTCCAGTCAAAAATTAACAATTTCCCCAAACTAAATCTGTTCAAAAAGCTATCTAAAATGAGAAAACTATAATTTGTTCATAACCTTTCTTTGGAACCAAACATGTTTTTGGCATAAAACTTTAAAACCTTAAAGGTGTTCTCACTATCACAGTGTTTTAATTCCAGAGCATGTTTTCTATCATGGGTACATTTAACTCAACATACCAATCAATACCAAGTTTAAAAGAAGTAATGTTTAAGTGAAGACATCCAGAGACTGATTACAGAGTTATGTCTAATTGCATTTGTGATTTTGGACTTGATGGAAAGGAGAGTGACCCCATTAATGGAAGAGCTCATCATCGTGTGCCTGTGTAATTAGGCAAATTAGTCAATACCCACATCCCTGAGGTGACCCTGGTGTCGAGGTCAGTGCCTGATGTGCAGAGAATCTCTGCAGTAATTACTGACTTCCAGCTTGAATGAAAACCTGTTGGCTTTGTTTATTCTGTAACATGGACATGCAATGAGTCTGATCAGGCACATAGATGCCGTAACATTCTAATGCAATCAGCAACCTAACCACCTTAACAGATAAAACAATGTCCTTTTAGAAGACTTGTAATTTGGCGGACAATTAAGTTTTAAAACAATGAGTATGGAAATATACACAAGTGATAGTTGTCCTAGCAATCTGCAATGATATTTACGTGTATAATCACTGAAAGACACATCACCCTTTAATCTAAAAAAAGCTAAGTCTGGTCCTCTGACTTAGCTTAGCTTTTTTTAGATTTTTCTACCTGGATTATTGAGCATGCATCAGGGTATCACCCTTTAATATTTTACATATGCAGACTTTTACACTTCCAGTTATTTGTATGTATGCATCTCTTTTGTACAAGACGTTTTTTTCTAACTTCTCTTCTGGAGAGTGCTTCCAACAGCGATGCATTTACTGCCATTAATAATTTTCCGTTTTCAGTTCATTAAAGAGAATATGAAATATTACCATTTTCGCTCCATTACATCTCAACCTTTTTTCTTCCATTGTTGCTTACACACATCCCACTGCTGCCTACGTGCTCTCGCCAAAAGAATCCTTAACCTTGGCCAGGCTCAAGGAGCAGATGGTGAGGCCTAATGTGTGGCCAGTGTTGTCCACAAAATCAAAAAGGCGTTCAATACAAGATCAACTGGGTGTTGTCCACAGCTAATGAAGTGATGTTTCAATAAACACCTGACAGTGGGTCAAGCAACAATTCTAAGACGGGGAACACTTTTCAATGTGTCCATCATAATGTGCCAGCTCATGGACATGTAATGTCATCCATCCGTCCAACCATCCATCCATCCATCCGTCTGTCCATCCATCCATCCATCCATCCATCCGTCTGTCCATCCATCCATCCATCCATCCACCCATCCTTCCATCCATCCATCCAGACACCCATCCATTATTGTCCTGCTTGTTCTGAAATCAAGTCGCCGGGGCAGCAGCTATAGCAGGGAGGCCCAGACATCACTTACCACAGCCACCTCTTCCAGCTCCTCCAGGAGGACCCCCAAGGTGTTCCCAGGCCAATCAAGAGACATAATCTCTCCAGCATGTCCTGGGTCTTCCCCATAGTCTCCTCCCAGTTGGACATGCCCAAAGCACCTCCCTATGGAGGCACACAGGGAGCATCCTTACCAGATGCCCAAACCACATCAGCTGGCTCCTTTTGATGTGGAGGAGCAGTGTTTCTACTCAGAGTCTCTCGCAGATAACTGAACTTCTCACAATCTCTAAGGGAGAGTTCAGCTACACTGTGGCGGAAACTAATTTCATCCGTCTGTATCCGCAATTTTATTCTTTCAGTCACTACCCAGAGTTCATGACCAGAGATGAGGGTAGGAACGTAGACCGACCGGTAAACAGAGAGCTTCGCCTTACAGCTCAGCTCCCTCTTCACCACAACAGACTGGCACAAAGTCTGCAATATTGTACATGCTGCACCAATCCATTTGTCAATCTCACGCTCCAGTCTTCCCTCAGTCATGAACAAAACCCTGAGATACTTGAACTTCTCCACTTCAGGCAGAACCTCACCCTTGACCCAAAGAGCGCAATCCACCCTTTTCCGACTGAGGACTATGGCCTCAGATGTGGAGGTGATGAAAAAAAAAAAAAAAACGTATTCACCTCATGCACAGAGACAAGCTATTTGCATACTGACAGCAGCATATGTTTTGTTTAAATGGAGCATAAAGGCATTTTTCATCTCTGGCATTTTGATATGTCGGAAAAAAATCACAGGTGTGATTAATAACGTTAATTGCTGTTGTGTTGCCATTGGGTACGCTGCTTTCATTTGCAGGCTAGGTTACTGGAATAGTTTGCACTTTAGCCACCATTAGTGTTATTGGTCCCACAGGAGCTTCTCTCTTGCTCTGACAAGTCAGAATGTTTGTGTTCAGTTGGAAGAAAAAAAAGCTTATTTTAAGCACATCTCATAACAAGGACAACGGGTCTGTGCCTGAAATCACTGCTTTGTTCATTAAATCTGTACAGACTCAACAACTTGCCCTTTAACGAGACAAAAATCTATATTAGAAACACTGATGAATCATTATCAGCTCCATCACCAGGTCAAATCTTGACTCCAATTTTCACTTTGTGATGCTGAAACAAACGCTATCACAACTCTCTTTTAAATATGGGATATTCTGAATGAAGTGGATGGAAGGTATAAGGAATTTAGAACAAAATGAAGATACTCATCATTTATCGGTGTGAAAGTTGAATGGTCATGTAAAATCTCGTTCCTCTGTGCGTGTGCTTGCCTGTCCTTTTTTTTAATAGAAGAAAATATTTGTGTTTGTATGTTATGCATGGGGCAGCATGGGGCAGCACGGTGGTGCAACTGTTGGAGCTGCTGCCTCTCAGCGAGCAGGCCCCTGGTTCAAATCCCAGACCAGGGGCCTTTCTGAGGGGAGTTTGCATGTTCTCTCCGTGCATGCGTGGGTTTTATCCGGGTACTCCGGTTTCCTCCCACAGATCAAGAACATGCATGTTAGACTGATTGGTAACTCTAAATTGTCCCTAGGTGTGAGTGAGAGAGTGAATGGTTGTTGGTCCCGTTTGTCTCTATGTGTCCCTGTGACGGACTGGAGACCTGTCCAGGGTGTCCCCTGCTTCTTGCACAGTGACCCAAAAAGGAAGAAGTGGCTAGATAATGGATAAAGTGATGGTTTTGTTACTTTTCCATTTTAGTATATTACATTGCTTTATAATGTGTCTGTTTCAGAGTCAGAGAGTCAGAGAGTCTTTATTGTCATTTGCACCGCATGTGGTACATGTGATGAAAATGAGATTATGTACACGGGGTCCCAGTTACATCCAACAACAAATGCAATAGAAAAACAGTAATAACATCTAGAATTAACTAAGAAAAACATCAACTAGTAATACACTAAGCCTAATATAGTGGGAATAAACAGCAGCACGAACATGAGTTTGTATGAGCAGATGGTCACAGATGAACACAGATAAACACAGCAACAAGAAAACAGATCAGCATCAGCATGATGTGATATTTTGCAGTGTTTATTTTTTATTTTATTTTTATTTATTCATGAGTCTAACAGCCTCAGGGTAGAAGCTGTTCCTCAGTCTAGTGGTTCTACACTTGATGCTCCTCAACCTCCGTCCTGAGGGGAGTGGGGCAAAGAGTGAGTGTGCTGGATGAGTGAGGTCTTTCATGATGCAGGTGGCTCTTTTCCTGCATCTGGAGGTGTAAATGTCTGTGATGGTGGGGAGACTGACTCCAACAGACTTCTGTGCAGCCTTCACCACTCTCTGTAGAGCTTTCCTCTCTTCAACTGTGCAGCCTCCATGCCACACGTTGATGCTGGAGCACAGGACGCTCTCCACTGCACACCTGTAGAACGAGGTGAGGACTGGGCTGCTCAGACCAGCTCGTCTCAGCCGTCTGAGGAAGTAGAGTCTCTGATGACCTTTCTTGATCAGGCTGGTGGTGTTGTTGCTCCAGCTGAGGTTATCATTCATGTGTACACCCAAGTATTTGTAGCTGGAGACCACTTCCACTGCAGACCCACCTATTTTCAGTGGGGCATGGGTGTGTTTGTTCCTTCTGAAGTCCACAATCATCTCCTTTGTCTTCTTCACATTCATGTGAAGATTATTCTCTTTGCACCAGCTCTCCAGATGTTCCACCTCCTGTCTGTAGCTGGACTCATCATTGTTTGTGATGCATCCCACCACCGCTGTATCATCTGCAAACTTAACAATATGACAGCCTGGAAGTGTGGCTGTACAATCATATGTGAGCAGAGTGAACAGAAGGGGGCTCAGCACACATCCCTGAGGAGAGCCAGTGCTGAGGGTTATGGTGGAGGAGGAGAAGTTGTGGATCTTCACGGACTGTGGTCTGTCTGTTAAGAAGTCTAGTACCCAGTTACAAATAGAGGGGCTTAGTCCAAGTGTAGATAGTTTGTCTATCAGAGTTTGGGGGATCATGGTGTTGAAGGCAGATGTGAAGTCCACAAAGAGCAGACGCACGTATGAGTCCTTCTGATCCAGGTGGGTGAGAGCAGTGTGGACCACGGAAGAAATGGCGTCCTCTGTTGATCGGTTCTCACGGTATGCGTATTGATGAGGGTCCTCGTTGATGTTGACGGTTGCCTTGATGTGGGACATGACCAGTTTCTCAAAACATTTAGCGACTATCGGGGTGAGGGCCACCGGTCTATAGTCATTCAGACCAGTCACTGTGGAGCTCTTTGGGACTGGGATGATGGTCGCGGTCTTCAGGCAGGTGGGAACTGACTCCAGTGCAAGTGAGGTGGTGAAGATGTCAGCCAGCACCTCACAGAGCTGGTCCGCACATTCCTTCAGAACTTTCCCTGGGATGTTGTCTGGTCCGGTTGCTTTATGAGGATTAATCTTTCTGAGACTGCCTCTCACTTCTGCTGCGGTCACCCTGAGATGCTCTTCATCTGGTGATGAGGTGAGTCTGGTGCTAGCTGGTCTGTTTGGATCATCAAAACGTGCATAAAACTTATTGAGGGCATCAGGCAGAGATGGGTCCCTGGGGCATTGTTTGTTCTTGCCTTTGTAATCTGTTATGCATTTAATACCCTTCCACATGCTCCGTGGGTCTTGTGAGGTGAACTGTCCCTCGATCCTCTGTGCATACGTGGCCTTGGCCTTCTTAATGCCATCCTTCAGTTCTTTCCTGCTCTTTCTCAGCTCCTCTTTATCTCCTGACTTGAATGCAGTATCCCTGGCTGCTAGCAAGGCGTGAACTTCTTTATTTAACCAGGGTTTCCGGTTCGGGTAGGATTTAACATATTTTTTTATGGATACATTTTCAGAGCATGTACTGATGTAGCCCAGGACTGAGGAAGCATACAGTTCCATATCCACTGAACTTCCATCAGTAGCTGCTTCTCTGAAAACAGACCAGTTTGTCTTCTCAAAACAGTCTCTCAACATGGGGGAACTATCTTGAGGCCAGATTCTTATCTCTCTTTGTTCCGGCTTGGAGCGCCTGAGTGGGGGGAGTTCTCTTGGAGCCAGGATCAGAGACTCGTGATCGGAAGCTCCGAGCGGTGGGCGTGTCTTCGCCGTGTACGCTCCCTTTACATTAGTGAAGACTTGGTCGAGCGTTTTATCTCCTCTCGTAGCTGTGAAGACGTTCTTATTGAAGGCTGGGAGGGAGACTTGAAGATCTACGTGATTCACGTCTCCGCAAACAATGAAGAGCCCCTCAGGATATTTACATTGCAGCGAGGTGAGTAAGTCATGAATTTCTCCCTGGGCGTCATTAGCATTAGCATCAGGGGCTATGTAAATAACGCTGATTAAGATCACTGAATAGTCACGGGGCATATAGTGCGGGCGACACCTTACTGTGATCAACTCCACGGCAGCTGAACAAGCTCTTTTTATCACAGCACAGTTCGTGCACCAGTCTTTGTGTACGTAAATACAAACACCGCCACCTCGTGTTTTCCCCGTAGTCTCGGTGCACCGGTCTGTTCTGAAAAAGAGCCTATTATCCAGCTCGTAAACAGAGTCTGGAGTGTCCTCAGAGATCCACGTTTCTGTCAGGCAGAGCACGGAGCACCTTCTCATCTCCTCCGACGTGGTCACTCTCAAACGAAGTAGATCCATTTTGTTGTCCAGCGAGCGAACGTTAGACAGAAAAAGAGCCGGCATCGGGGGTCTACCGGTTTTAGCGTCTGCCCGCAGTCTCGTCATAATTCCTGCTCGGCAGCCCCGCTTCTTTCCTCGTGAGCACCGCTTCCTTTTCTTTCCCCTGGAGCGCGTCTGCTTCCAGAAGGACGTTCTTAGCAGCTCCAATCTTCCGAGCTCTGATTTGAGTTCGTTGCTGATTTCAGCTGTGCCCTGTGGTAAATCCGCTCCGATTCTTAACAGTTCAGTTCGGCTATAATTCACCCGCAAAAAAACGCGCAGAGTCAGGTACAAAAACACTATTAAAATTACTAAAAACTAGAGATGAACCGGGAACTCGTGAAGCTGCGGCTGCTCTGAGCGCGGCCATCTTGCCAAAATCTTGTTTCTGTTTCATTTTTACATAATTTCTTCTATTTACTTTTCATTTAATATGCTTTTTACATGGTTGTAATAATAATAATTAATTCAATTTATAACACACTTTTCATTACTGAAAATCTCAAAGTGCTACACATATATTGAATGCTACACACATTCATAAACCGGTGGCGGCAGACTACCATGCAAGGTGCTTTCCAGTTCTACCGGGAGCAACTCGGGGTTAAGTGTCTTGCCCGACACAACGACACATGGTGCGGGTCCCGGGAGTCGAACCGCCAACTTTCCGATCGGGAGACGACTGCCCTTACCACTACGCCACGGCCGCCTGCATTGTAGAGTGCTAAAATAGGCATGGTTGTCTGTACCTCATCTGTGTTTTTTGTTTAATACAGGTAAATTAGTCATCGAGGCTCAATGAGACTAAACCTGTATAAATAAATGTTGAATGGAAAATATCATGAACCCCTGAAAAGATTTTGGTAAAATGTTCAGAATTACGGTAATCATTTACTGTACATCCACAAATTACCCTTTGAAACAAATCAGATACAAAATGGCCATCACAGCTACCGGTACTCGCCCTTGCTGTAATATTTTACAGTCTGTGACCATTTGTGAGTTGGAGAACAGCATTCACATGGGAGTTTCCAAAAGCTTCTGAGGGGTTCTCAATTTCCTTGCTTGAAAAAACAAGGCCTGCAGCTTAAATTCCAAATTTGTTGCTATCTTTTTAACTAGTCTGATTTGTTGCAGGTGTCTTAATCCTATCTCTGTTAAGTTTCCATTCATTGTAGAGTGCTAAAATAGGCATCTAATTTGCCACATGTTCAACAGCTCACTTATGACAGAAAACTTCCAAAATCCTGAATGTCTGGGTCTAACCGGGCCGATGATAACTAATAATTATTAAAATACTGAAGAAACCTGTAAATCAGGGGTGTCAAACTCATTTCCACTGAGGGCCACATCAGCATAATGATTACCCTCAAAGGGCCAGATGTAACTGTAAGACAGTATATATGAATTTAGCTAAATTTAACTAAATGTAATGTAAAATAAACACAAGTACCCCTTAATGTTAAATAATTGATGTTTTTACTTATTTAACTAACAGATATTACATATATTTGTATTTGCATAGATGTTATGAAACACACACTACCTGTACTCCATAAATCAATTATCAAACTTTCCAAGTGAATAAGGAAAAATGACAAGTTATGGGATTAACTTTGTTCAAAATGTTTTTTGTCATAGTTAAGAGGGGCAGAACAGTCCAACCAACAAGTGTGAACTGCTAAGCACATGTGACAGCTGTAGCATTTTATAGAAAACAAATGACTGCACACAGCCTGGTAAGGGCTATACATCCAACTAGGACATATGGTATTATTATAGAAAACATGTACCGGTACCTGCATAAACACATGAACCTGAAAGTTATGCACTCATGTTCCCTGAAGGAAGGGAACGAGGTGCAACATAAATGCTATGGGAAATTGCGCTCCGCGCGATTACCTGAAGGAATACAATCACGCCTTTACGGAAGGGGCGTCAGCGTCACGCCAGAGACCCCGCCCTCTGGGTATTTAAGGTGCTGACGCCCATCCTACTTCCTCCAAAATGCACTTCACCGAGCTTTCAGCATTGAAAAGGGCCAGGTATGTTGCACCTCGTTCCCTTCCTTCAGGGAACATGAGTTATGGTGCATAACTTTCAGTTCCCTTATCAGTCAGGTCTCGGTGCAACATAAATGCTATGGGAACATAATTCATTCACGCCCTTGAAATGCTCAGTAAAATGCATCCTAGTGTGAACGTCCACCTTTATTCAATAGGCATCTCAAGGCTGCTTTCTACTATGTGTTAGAAAGGACCGCCTGAGTGACATCACACGCAGTAATGTCCAAACTGTAATGCTTTGCAAACGTATTTGTTGAGCTCCAGTTCGCAGTAGCACAGATGTCTGCAACTGGTACACCCTTGAACAGTGGCCACGAGGTGGCCAAGCCCCGAGTGGAGTGAGCACGCACTCCAGAGGACACCTGTTGACCTTTGCTACTGTACGTCCTTTTTATGGCCTCAGTCACCCAGTGTGAGAGGCGCTGCTTTGATAGGGCCCTACCAGTAGCTGGGGCCGCAAAGCACACAAACAGTTGGTTTGTTTCCCTCCATTCAGCTGTTCTCTGCATGTAAGCGCTTAAAGCCCTCACGGGGCAGAGTGCCTTCAGCCTTTTCTGTTCCTAAGTGAAGACAGGAGCAGGAGGAAAAGAAGAGAGATCAAAGTCCAGACTTCTGGGGTTCAGAGTCAAGACCTTAGGGATATACGCAGGATTGGGCCTTAGTGTGATCTTTGACCCATCAGGGGCAAACCTGGTACACATTGGGTGCACGGACAGAGCATGGAGGTCACCCACACGTTTCGCCGAGCACAGAGCCAGAAGCAGAGCGGTCTTATAAGATAATAAATCTATCTTAATATCGCTCAGTGGTCCGAAAGGGGGATCACAGAGGGCCCCCAATACCAGAGTGAGATCCCATCCAGGGGTCAAGATCCTGCTGGGAGGTCTCTTCCTTAGTACGTCCTTCATAAATCTTATTATGAGTGGGTTCACGCCAGGCGTCCTACTCCCCCAGTCCTCGTGACAAGCTGAAATAGCTGATAAAAACACCTTGATGGTTGAGAAAGAACGATCTTTCTCCAGCAGGTCTTGAAGAAAGGTGAGGAGCTGGACCAAGTCACATGAATAAGAAATAATATTTCTTATTCATTCTTATTCATTCTTATTCTTATGCACCAAGCTTAAAAAATACGCCATTTCCGGGTGTAGAGAGAATGTGTTGACATAGCTCGGGCGTTTTGAATGGTATTTACCACGTTCTCGGGCAGGCCTGAGGTCACCAGTTTGTTCCTCTCAGCCACCAAGCTGAAATTTGCCACAGCTCTCAGCATAAGCGGCGAGGCTGTTCCTTCTGGTGACGTGGCGGGTCCCTGGAGAGGAGCAGGTGGCGGAACCAGCTCCTCCTCGAGGGTCCTGATTTCTGTGGCCCTTTGAGGGCCAACCAGGTTAGGGAGAGGGCCCTCCTGCAGATGTACCTCCATACCTCTCTTATCGAGAATGATGGGAGGCAGAAGCAATCTGCTTTCATTATTGGGCAAAAGCGGAACAGAATGCCTGTTTTTCCTGTTTTTGTAGGAAGTCATGGTCCTGATGAGGTGCAGGTTCTGTATACGAGCAGACCTCCTGACTCCAGCCCGTTTCATGGTTAGGTCTGGTTCACTGGCCTCCAGTCGCATCAGTGCCCTGGAGCCTGAAGGACCTCCGGGGAGCTGTGTTTCACCTGATGGGTGGTGTCCTTAAGGAGCAGAACTGATTCTGTACCGCGAGCGCAGTCACACGCTACAGGATCATTGCTTGAACATGTCATGTCGCCCACTGAGGATAAGGGGACAGCTTCAGCATGAGGACGTGAAGCTGTTTGAGATAGTACTCTGTGTTGAGCAGTCTTTAGTTTGGCTGGTGACAGAAAGTCCAGTCCCCTTCGATTAAAGGGAAAAGGAATCTGATTTAGCCCTGGTACAATTTCTGCTCTGCATTGAGTGTTTACACATGCTGCAGTGTCATCATCACTTCCTTTGTGAACGTGTGACACTGGTTTTGGCCTGTGGGCTTCTGTCGTGACCCTCCCATCACTTACTGGAATCCATTGAATAGGATCTGGCCCGGAAGGTTGGTTGCCAGGTTCTGTCGGCGCACACCCCTGGAGCGCGGATGTGTCACAGGTCTGTTTGATTTGTGTATTGCCAGCCCCGTGATTTACATTGGGGCGGGGACTGGAACACGTGACCCCCCTCCCCTGTCTCTGTGAGGACTTAGGCCCTGTTTACACGGACACTGTGTGGGGGAAACGCAACTTTTGGGTATGTTAATTAGGTTGAAAGTTTTGCGTTGACATGGGCGAATTCTGTGGATACGACTCTCTCCCCCCTCCACCCCCCGTACTCATGAATTTACTGTAGTTACCATGCTGGGCCATTAGATGGCGCTGTGATTTTTGGAACCTTCACTACTGCGCATGCGTGCCACTGCTGCCTGATGTAAACAGAGCAGACGAGGCAGCCTGTTTTCCTCTCTGGCTAAAAGTTCAGCTACTACAAGTTGTTGTCAACAAGTTAACAACAAGTTAAAGCTGGAATTTGGATAAGAGTCAACAGATTTGACACCAAGTGGGGCCGCTTCATCTAGCAAGCTGCACACCAGTTGCTGACTGGACCGGAACCGAGTCAACATGTCTGACTTTAGTCCGTGAGAATCAGCTGATTTACAGCAGCGCTACAAGGTAAACAATGTTCTTAATAATGTTTCCTTGTGTTTAGTTCGATCACAGAACAACCAACTGAGGTTTTATTTTTATTTTTTTCCTGCGAGGTCGAAGCTGTCGTTCCACGAAGCGGACCGGCGGTTCGGATGTGGGTCCAGTTTCCACCAGGATGAAAACAACAGAGTCCAGTTCATTAAAGTTCGGTTAACGTGTTTTTAAAAGTGTTCAATTTAATTCTCAGTGTTTGTGACATGAGTTTGTGGTGTTGAATAAATAAATAAATTAAAAATCAACCTGGTGTCTTCATTTTCAGCAGCATGTTAGGCATGACGTAACGAGTCCAGATAGCTTCATTTAGCTCAGATAAATGTAAATATCTCCCACGCTAACATAAATACTGTTTATTATTGTTAAACTGTTAATATATAGCACATTTAGTATGTTATAGTGCAGCGTGACACGTGAAATGTCCGACTGCCTCGTTAACAGACAACTGGATCCAGGCAGCTGGCTCTCTTCCAACACAGATGCAGGTAAGGTGTAGAATAATTAAATATGAGAATCAAAATATATTCCATCAGCTATAGTTCAGAAAGTGGTGCGTGTGTCCACTGTCCAGTCCACCGCCATTGTTAAAATGCCGGCTGTCTGCGCGTGCGTGCTGCGTGCATGTGTTCAAACAAAAGCTCCACGGGAGATGTTTACATTATCAGCGGGGGGTCAGCGAAAAAGTTCCACTTTGAGAGCTGGGTTCAAAAACCATCGGAGTCATCGAGGGGGGCCAGCAGCGTCGTGTAGGCGATAAGCGAAGTCGCAAAGAGAAAGTAGCGGTTACACTCAAAATACGCGCCGTGTAAACTGGCCCTTATGGGCCTGTTTGCAGACACCTCTGGCACTGTCTGTTGCAGACAGACCCGAGGCACCCAGCTGGGGCTTATTGATTAGGCTAACACCCCGTGAGCCGTGAGGGAAGGGGGAATGGTGGCCCCCACCCTTTATATCGTCTGGAAGAACAGAAGCGGCCATGCTGCTGATGTTACTGTGTTTTGTTTGTTTTTTTGTTGTTGTTTTTTTTTAGTCAAGGAAATAGAGAGGGGTTGTTTTTTGAGCTTTATTCGTGCTTATATCATACCATACCATTTTATTTATAAAGCACTTTAAACCGGAACAAGTCCACACCAAAGTGCTGGACAAACAAACAAGCAACAGGCACCACAGACAATGAAGTACAACACGAAAAACATAAAAAACATTGCAGATCAAAAATAAAACGATCAAACACCAATCAGCGGGTATTGAAGGCAACAGAATAGTAGTGAGTTTTTAACCTGGATTTGAAAACTGAGAGGGAGGGGGCCTGTTTGATGAGCAGCGGTAACTCCTTCCAGAGTCTAGGGCCAGCTACAGAGAAGGCCCTGTCACCTTTGCGCTTAAGACAAGTTTCTGGAACTGTTAAAAGTACCCGGTCCTCTGACCTCAAAGCACGTGGAGGGACATATGGGTGTATCAGATCTGAGAGATAGGCGGGGGCGAGGCTGTTCAGTGATTTGTAGACGTACATGAGAATTTTGAATTGGATTCTAAGATGAACCGGTAGCCAGTGCAATGAGGCCAAGACTGGTGTAATGTGCTCACCTTTGCGTGTACTGGTTAAAAATCAGGCAGCTGCGTTCTGGACCAGTTGTAATCATGCAATGGAGGCCTGACTGACGCCAAGCAGAAATGAATTGCAGTAATCAAGCCTAGATGTAATAAATGTGTGAATTACTGTCTCCAGGTTATTTTTTGATAATATGGGCTTCAGCTTAGACAGTCGCCTCAGCTGGAAAAAACTGGATTTAACGATCATGTTTACATGACTGTTGAGTTTCATGGAAGGATCCATTATCACTTCCAGATTTTTGACTTTTTGTTTTTCAGACAGGGGTAGAGCAGAGAGGTCGATGCAGTGGTTCGAGGTTGTGTCATTGGGAAGGAACAATATGGCTTCAGACTTCTTATCGTTGAAACTTAAGAAATTTAAAGCCATCCAGTCCCTGATGTCAGCCAGGCAATCGAGCAGAGGTTGAATAGAGCATGTCACCATTTTGTCTTAGGGGGAAGTAAATTTGACAGTCATTGGTGTAGAAGTGGAAGGGTATGTTGTGTTTCCGGAAAATAGCACCGAGTGGCAGCAGGTATAAGGAGAACAAGAGAGGACCCAGGATGGACCCCTGCGGAACCCCCCATTTAAGAGCTACCACTGCAGAACTAAAACCATTGATGGAAATACAAAAGGATCTGTCAGAGAGGTAGGATTGAACCAGACATATTTGACTTTATGTCACTCACAGCAGAAAAGACATGATTCGTAGGTAAAACAAAGTCATCAGCTTTTTGTACCATGTTACAAACAAAGTCTGGATGTGAAAAGGTCATTTCCCGTACCACGTGGGCGAGTGATCCTGTAAAGTCAATAAGAGGGCCTGGTTCGTCAGGCCCGCTTCTGTCTGGCGTCCCGGTTCGCCGAGGAGGCCCTATGTCGGACCGCCTGGCGGGGAACAAATCTGTTCTTACTCCAGGCGTGTTCGGCCCGAGGTGGGTCCGGCGGTGGTCTCCGCCGGTGCTCGGCCTCGTATGCCGGCCGCTTTTGCGGTGGGACACGTGTGGTTGAGTGGTGTCGAGGCTGCGGGGCTCTGCTCCCAGCTGACTCCCTGGGGGGGGGGCGAAAGCTCTTCTGGGGATGCCTACCCGGAGAGCCTCAGCCTGTTTGCGCCTCTGGTCCAGCCTGGTCTGAATTCGATCCAGAGCTTTTCCGAATAATCCCATCGACTCTATCGAGTGGTGCAGAAAAGGAATTTTTTGTCTCTCCGGGAGGTCAGTTAGGGATATCCACAAATGGCGTTGTGCGATGACCACCTCAGCCATGCCTCTGCCTTGTGCAATAGCTGCTGTCCTCATCATGCGGAGCACAAATTCTGTTGCTCTGCGTGCTTCTTCCAACACGTCTGCGGCAACCTGTCTGTCCGTCGTTACCTGGAGCTCCTGCAGCTTTTCAGCCTGGTATGCTTGCATCATGGCGGACGCGTTCATTGCTCGCGCTGCGAGGCCCTGAGCCCTGTAGCATTTCTCGAGCAGAGAAGCCGAGGCTCGACAGGCTTTGCTAGGCAGAGTTGGTTTCGTCCCGGATGACCTGGGAGCCAGGTGAAATGCCAGCGTGTCCTCCATTTGTGGCACGTTGGCTATGCCCACTGTATCCATCCCATCCACGTCAAGGAACTGCGAGAGCGGCAGCAGCATGGGAGCCCTGGGCTGAGTCCAGCTCCGTGAGTCAGCTCCGTGAGGAAATCCGGAAAGATGGGCATTCTTTGCCTCGTGGTGGACTGCTGCTTTGAGTAAAAATAATTTTGTGACTTGTTGACAAGGTGGAGGTTCTGGCCATGTGATCTGTAGCGCGTCCGCTGCTCTGCGACACAAGTCGAACAGAGCACGGATTAAAAAGTCAGTCTCTGGGAGCACAGGCGCCGGGGTGTGAGAGAGGTCTCCCCCCTGTTCGTCGTACTCAACGTCGGCGTCATCCGCAGAAAATTCACCTGAGGCTGAAATCAAGATCTCGTCCTCGTTCATCAAGCCTTGAGTGTCAAAGTCGCCTGTTAAGTCCCCGATGGCAACCAGCACATCTGGGCTGTCGCCCCATTCGCCTTGGGTGCTGTCCTCCAGAGCCATACTTTCGAGCTCCAGGCATGGGAGTGAGAGGCTCAGTAGTGTCCGGGTCTGTTGGCGCCGCAGCAACGCCCATGGCTTTGGAGACAAAATCCGCCCGATGCCTCCTCACCGCCTCCAGCATCTGGCTGCAGTGTGGGCATGAGTCGGGCGCATCCAGCACCATTTTCTCGATCAGCATCCCCAGGCAGACGGGATATGCCTCGTGGGTGTCCGTCGCCGAAAGGGAAAAACCGCATCCGCTGGGGAAGGTACACAAGGTCGAGCTCGCCGTCCTGCTAGTCTTTTTCGGAAGTCTTGTCTTTCGCTTTCCTTTCTCTGGAGGCATGTCCGAGATAAGACGAGCAAGTCCTTCCAAAATCCTTTTTTTTTTGTTGAGACGTCTCCTCCGTCGTGTCGCTTTCGCTGGCTAGCCTGCTACGAAATTAGCAGAGGTAGTGATGTGACGCAGTTAGCGCCGTCGAGCGAAGCAGTCTGCGGAGAGAGGAGAAGAAATTACTTCGGGGTTAAGGAAAAATGTGCCGGACTAGCTTTCGCTAGCCCGGTAGTACGCAGGAAGAATTCTCTGTACGCCCTATGTAGGGAGCAAGCTTACCTCTGGTCGAGCGATGAAACACAGAGAAGTCCCGCGAATAGAAGTTCAGGTTTAAGCGAGGTGAAGGGCAATAAGAGGAAGTAGGATGGGCGTCAGCGCCTTAAATACCCAGAGGGCGGGGTCTCTGGCATGACGCTTAGCACCTTTACGCCCCTGCCGTAAAGTTGTGATTGTATTCCTTCAGGTAATTGCGTGGAGCGCAAATTCCCATAGCATTTATGTTGCACCGAGAGACCTGTTTGATAAGGGAACTGCATTCCCAAAACAGTGCTGCCAATTTAACATAAAATGCATTTAATGTACTCAAAATAACAATATTAGGGTTGGCTTACTTTGGCATACTTAGCTCTGTGTTTGGTGTCAAAATGTTGTTACTTTGCGGGTAACATTACTGGCATGCATTATGGGAAATGTTTGTTGTCAGTGCACCCTTTTGATTTATAATGACAATCAGACCTTTTAAGCTCTCATGGGCCACATAGAATGACATGGTGGGCTACATCTGGCCCACAGGCTTTGAGTTTGACATGTGTGCAGTAAATATAATGAATGGATGGATGGATGCATGGGTGGATGGATAAAAGTAAACTGTATGAATATATGTCATCCTTCAATCAAAAAGAAGTTCATGAAGTTCTGATGTCAGATCTGTGGATTTCAGAGGGCTGGGCTACAAACAGTTTAGCTGCTATGATGAGCTGAAATCTGAGTTTTCAGTGTCACAGTGGAGCGTTTCTTAGTCTGGTTAGATCACCACGATAACACAGACTGAGCACATCACCTACTGCTTCAGAATATATGACAAGTTCAGTTTCAACTTAAACCATCAGTATAAAGCACTGCCCATTCACTTTATTATCTCTTAATTACAGCCTAAGTTGAGAAACCAGACAGACACAATATTCAACTTGACCAGCTGCTCTTGTTGAGGGCAGATGCCTCTTTGTCTTCTCTCCTCTCCATCACTTTGTTTTGATGCTCTGTCCTGTCTGTGAAACTGCTTCTGAGTCTTTCTCTTCATATCTTCTGAACCGTAAATTTGCTATGGATCTGGTCAGTTGGTCTCTCAACTCAATTGACAAAATTTTCTCAATTATGAGACAAGCTTCAGGCAAGCCGAACAGCCCTGACGACACATATGCAGCTGGATATGTCTCTGTGGGAAGTGGAATGTGATGTGTCTATCTCTGTTGTCAATCGATGACATCAAAGATGCATATATAATTGGATTTATGATAAGTAGGTTATAATAAGATGAATGATAAGGTTTCCTGCTTTTTGGAATCAGCTGGTTCCTGGTTTATCAGCATACAAAGAAGATGGCTGCAGCTAATTTGGCTCTGGTCAGGCTGCTGCCTTATGTGAAGGTTTGCTCTATGCCTCGAGCACTCATTGGATGCAATTGTAACATCAACTGGATATGATTTGTGATAATCGCAGGCCATTTGCGGCCCCTAGAACTCACTGGCAGGACAGATAAGATCTCAGGGAATATTCTCAGGCACAGACCCGTGGTGTGTCCACTTAATTTGGAGATTTCTGCAGTGCTGGGCAACGCTAATCCAAAAATTAGTTCCGCTATTTCAAAAGCACTAATTAATTTATTTAGGTCCGCTATTTCAAAAGCACTAATGTCTTATGAAAATTAGGGGAAGCTAAATTCTAAACCGCTATTTAAATTCAACAATTGGTAGCCAGCAAGTTATGCAATATTTGCACTACACTGCCAACTAGCAGTGCATGAACTGTTATACAGTAAGTTGTTTGAGTTTCAGAGTATTTAGTTTGGTTCTCTTCAACAGGTTTGACAAGGACAAAATGTACCCATTCCAAAGTCTGTTAGCTAAACTGCTGACATATTTGGCTTTTTTTTTCTTTTGTTACTTTTAGTACCACTAGATCGCATGTGTCAAACTCAAGGCCCGTGGGCCAAATCCGGCCTACCATAACCGTTTCTGTGGCTCTCTACACCCTAGAACTTCAAGATAACAGTTGTAAGCATGTTGCTCTCAGGTGGTGGGTCCCCATCCCTACACTCCCTGGTCTCTCTGTTAATTGTCTTGCTTATCTCCTCCATTTTGTTGTCCAGGTGTTTGTGATTGTCATGCTGTGTGTTCATGTACCTGTATATAAGTCTGTATCTCTGTGTTTATCGTTGTCCTGGCATTGTCTCCTGTTGCCTCTGTCTCCTGAGTTCCTTGTGATTCCCTGAGTATGTAAGTTTGCTGCCCTGTCATAGGGTTGCCAACTCCTTGATAAATAAATAAGGGACACCTCTCGGCAGGCCAGGGCTGGTCACCCCATTTACACCCCCCCAACACACACACAAACACACACACACCCTGCCTGCCCCTCCTCACTTTGAAATCAACCTGAATTCATTTGGATACGTGTTTTTGAATTATAAAAATATGTATAAACAAATTATTACACAATTAACCATTTATTTTTAGTGCAAATAGAATTGCCAGAAACAAACATATCTTTTGAAAATTATGTATCTTTCTTAAACAGACCTCTGTCCTGCTTAATAACTTAAAACAGAATTATGTATCTTTCTTAAACAGACCTCTGTCCTGCTTAATAACTTAAAACAGAATTATGTATCTTTCTTAAACAGACCTCTGTCCTGCTTAATAACTTAAAACAGTATTAAATAACAAAAAATCAATACGAACATTCTGTAATAGTGCATTTAGTGCAACGTGCAAATAAAGTTTGTAGTAAATTTGTAAACATAAACACATTGTGCCTCAAAGGCCATGGCTTTCCACTTGTAGTAAAAATAAAAAACTTGTAAACTAAACAGTGGAACGTTACATTATGGAGTCAACCTATTTTTTCCATTTGTATTTCTGCTGAGATCGTGCTGCAGCAAGGAGTGCTCTGTTTTTCAGTGCCAAAGAGTAAAACTCTGAGCAAGACATTTCATAATTTAGACTGACAATGAGCTCACTTCTAATTAGTTCAGTAGAACATTTGTTTCGCACATCAGTCCACTTACTTTTCATGAAAGAGAAAATCCTTTCCACAAACCCAGTGGAAGATGGGATGCTGAGGACAAAGGATACAACAGCCTGGATGTTGGGGAGGTCAGCTGCCTGAAGAACTTGCATCCACTTCTCTGCTGTTCCCTGGGACTGCCACCTTTCTTTCTCCTGAGGTGAGGTGGTGAGGTGGTCTATCAGGCTGTTTGCAGTCACACATTCCTCATACAGCTCATCCATAGACATGTTTAGCCTGCCAAAAGGTGTTAAAGTTCATTAGTGACACATAGCCTAGGTTATGTAGTGATAAATAAATGGAAAAACGTGTATTGTTTATATTTATAATTTAGCATTGTATTTAAACTACATTTTGAAATGTATTTATTAATTTACCTATATGAACTGTGATTTTTTTAAAAAGATGGACAAGGTTGTATGTTTGCATAGTGTAAAGTAAATTCACAATTATGTATTTATTTGTATGTGTCAATTGTACACTTTTGTTTATAACTATCAATAATTAAACATGGTTCACCACTACACTGGAAATTATTGAATTTTTACCTGCCAACCAGGTGAAGACTTGATTCCCACTGGCGCTGTCCTTGGCCATCCTCGGCACTCCCCGAGAATGTTTACAGATCTCACCAGAGGGAACTGGCTGATTATTCTATTCTTATCAGAACTCTTACAGTGCCTCCGGGAGCATCCTTGGACACACTCACAACCCTTGTTGTCTCCCCCTCCCTTGCGCAATGTCTATGTTACCATGTGCTTATGTGGGCGGGGTGTTTTGTCAATTTCATGCTATCTCCAATTGGCCATTGAGAGAGAGCATGTTAGGATTTTTTTTGCCTCCAAATCCTGCATGTTGTTACTTTCTCAACATTTTTTGTCAGTCTAAACAGGTCTCACATGTAAAAGAGTCTTTGAGGCTCAGCAATTTTGAAGAAAGTGCGACTAAAATATAAATACACCCAGAATTCATTGCAATAGCAATGGGAATAAAATTCTGCTTTTATTTTTATGTTTTTTTTTCTAGTAATTTTAAGTTTCAGCTTGGTAAGATGGTAGCTTTAGCCAACACATGATTGGCTATAACTTTGAAAATGTTACAATTATTGAGCTAACATGAGAGCAGCTGAGAGTCACACATTGAGTGCTAACAGATTGAGCAACACGTTTGATAAGACTATGAGTGGTTTCATTTATGGAATATTTAGACAAGCAAACACACAGAGACAGTTATAGCTTGTGTATTTGTTTGGTGGCAGGCATTAAATATAACTGTATACATTTTTTTGTTTATGTTCAAAAGCAATACACACATTGCTGTCTCCTGAAAATATGGTAACCATGACAGCAGTGTTTTCTTCTTCGTATTGAGCTGCATAAACAACATCCATATATGATTATAGTCTCATTATCAAACCTGTTATGATTCACACAACATGAAGCCAGCCCAACTTCTAACATCATTCTGGAATGATTTCTTTAATCAGCTGTTACTCATGAAACAGTTAACATTTGATCAGCGCATCTTTGTTGGATGTTTTTTGTGGTGTTCTCACATTTAGTTTATTAGTTATTGTTATATTAATTGGTCGTACCCGGAATAAGAACCAGAACTGAACAGAAGAACCCAGACTTGGACAAGATTTACAGTGTTTATTTACAAAAGTTAAAATACTGGTGGCACGTCAAGTCCTCGGGAACGGGGTTGCCTGAAGAAAACGGAGGAGAAGGTCAATGGCTTGTAATGAAATGGAAAGCTGTTCAGAATCATTCAGTCTTTACTGGGATGAAAGAGATGTGAGGTGAGGATACCTTGTCCAGATAACACTTAAAGATGATGGTGGAGACAGTTGGCAAGTGGTGGAAGGCATCCAGCAGCTGAAGGGGTACAGGAGGAACAGGAGTCCATGAAGAGTCCAGAGCAGGGCGTAATCCAACAAACTCTGAGGAACATGTGAACAGAAAGAAACAGAATTTTACTCTCAGAGTAACACTAGGATTAAACTGGCTAGAACCAATCACTACCGTAGGCAGATCAATGTCCCAACACTGAAGAATGTCTCATGAGTCTTCTTATAGTCCTCTTGAAGGTAGAAGTCGATTGCTTGCAGCTGGAGCCAATTAGAGGTGCTGAGGAGAGAGGAGAGGCCGGGTGCAGGACAGAACTCCTACAGTTATTCCCTAACTAGCATTCTAAAAATGGACTAACAGCAAACAATTAAAAGTTGACAACATACTCTAGATACATCCTCTTTCTCATCAGTCACCAAGCTCTTAATTTATTTCTCTTAATATCAAATATAAATTTCAGCTAAATATTAGCATTCTGGTTCATTTAGGTCTGCATTTCTGCAACACTTTGTGATGGGATTTATTTATTCTCTTTCCAGCTTGTCAAAGATCTGGTATTCTTAAGCTGCTATCGTACCAAAAAGTGTCAACACGGGGAATCAAACAATTGTCATGATCTGCCGTTTTGGTTCTAACTCACGCACAGGAAAACAGGAGGACTTGATGAAAAAATGAAAAATTTATTGAACAAAACAAAACGCTGACGGGGCAGCAAAATACTTACTCGAAGTAATAGGAACAGATCACACACCGTGGAAGGATAAAGCACGGATACCAAAGGAGTGAAAACTCCCAGTCTAAATACTGACACTAATGAGACAGTGAGGAGCACCTGGGGTGATTAGAATTAGGATCAGCTTTGTCTCAGGTTGGGTTTTTGGTGGTCCCCTCTCTTGGATCAATTCGGGCCCCTCATTTAATGTGGGGTCTACTTCCCCCTGTCG
>JBBPBX010025372.1:0-38932 GCA_038048925.1 Garcialebias charrua | reverse complement strand
TAGATGGCTTTAGATACATTCACCTTTTGATAAGATTTGCCTTCCTCATGCACAAGTACCAGATTTTGACTGCACAGTTCTCTTTAGTTTATATCTTGCCTGTTTTTCTTGGTTTCTAACAGACAGCCAAAGACGTTGAATCTAAAATGAGGAGTGAAGCTCAGCTCAAGCTGTTCACTCTGGATCCTGACACACAGGTGAAGAAAAGAGCTGTTAACAAAACATTATGCTTTCAGTTTTTTTTTCCCAAGGTGATGGTCTATCTCAGCCTTTTGACTGGAACTCCTGTTTTCACAGAAACTGGACTTTTCTGGCATCGAACCAGACGTGCGTCAGTTTGAGGAGAAGTTCGGAAAGAGAGTCCTTGTCAGCTGTCACAACCTATCGTTCAACCTGCAGGGTTGCATCTCAGAAAACGAAGAGGGACCAACAACTAATGTATGTTTCAGTGGAAAAAACAGATTATGGAACAGTAATGAGAGTTTAGCACCGTCCTCCTGACATAATCGTAGGAAACGTCAATTCTCGAATGAGCATGAGGTTTAAATCACTTAAGAGGATCACAGATGGTTTGGATGACCCACTTGGCTTGCAAAAAATGGTCATTACCACAACTCCTAGCCAAGGCTTCACACCAAGCCTGAGACTGGTTTCCTGTTGTTATTTTTAAAGAGAACTCCTTTGACACCCGATACTCAGCTGGGAAGCCCCAGCTACCAGCTCTCAAGCTGCTCAGACTGTGCACATATTCATGCACACCCTCACACAAATCAATGGTTTTGGCTAATGCATAGTGGAAGGAATAAATGGGAAGATGCAGCATTGGTGGTGCATTTGGTCCTAATAGTGAGGAATGCATTAGGGAGAATGTATATTGGGTATGTACTGTATATCGTATGTATATATATGTATATCTGATGTTTTAGTTTTGCTTCGCTCTTCCTGTACTTTAGTGTTGTCCACCTACCTTTTGTAACAGACAAACGTTTCCTCCTTTTCTTTCTTTATCACAGGTCGAGCCTTTTTATGTGGTCCTGTCCCTATTTGATGTCCAGAACAGTAGAAAGATATCAGCTGACTTCCACGTGGATCTCAATCATCCTTTAGTCCGACAAATGGTCTGTGGTCTTAATGGCACATCGGATTCCCAAATCATCGGTGAAGGTCTACTCGAAGGCCAGAAGCGGACACTTCACTATCCCAAACATGGGGTGTTCTCAGTAACCTGCCCTCATCCGGAGATCTTCCTGGTGGCAAGGATCGAGAAGGTCTTACAAGGAGGGATCACCCACTGTACTGAACCCTATATGAAGAGCTCCGACTCTACCAAAGTACGCATGTAAACAACAATGTGGATGTAATTAAAACTCTGCTTTTCATCTGGCATTATTATATCGTAAATATAATCAAACATTTTCTTCTTTAGATTGTTCAGAAAGTGTTGAAGAATGCCAAGACAGCATGCGGCAGACTGGGACAGTACAGAATGCCGTTTGCCTGGGCTGCGAGGTTTGATGCTTGTTTTGTTCAATTCAACAGTTTTTTTTTCTTCCACTTTTCTGTGGAGAGATAGTGTTTTGTCATCTACAAAATTCAAAACACAATGAAGGGAAGCTCAATCCTTTATTGGAATAGACGTTTAATGCAATGGCATGACACGGTTCTTAGGTGGCTCTCTGGCTGTGGAAAACCAAACTGGTTTCTAACTTTATTTTTTAAAGAACCAGCTCAAGAACTTGAACCTCTTCAGTGGAAAAACTAAAAATGGACAAGAACAATAAGTATCCTTCTATCTTTGACATTCTTTTCTTTGAGAGTCTTGTCAAAACTAGAGAGTTTAGATTTTTGTTGGGATGTTGGTGGGAAGGTTGGTTGTTGGGGCTAAACTGAGATTTCAGCACTAATAAAAATGTCCTGATGCATGCTCAATAATCCAGGTAGAAAAATCTAAAAAAAAAGTTAAGTCTGGTCCTCTGGACATTCAAATGTGAATTTATAGAGGACCAGACTTAACTTTTTATACTAATAGAAATAGTTGATTAAAAAAAATTGCCCAGTTTTATTCAACAAAATAGTGTTTGTAGATTCAACGTTTCAAAAAACAAGATTGAATTTGTTTAGTTTGGAGTTAAAATTTGAGACCGTAGTGGTAAATAATGTTATGATGTTTGCAGATGACATTGTGATCTGTAACGAGAACAGGGAACAGGTGGAAGAGAACTTAGAGAGGTGGAGGTATGCACTTGAAAGAAGAGGAATGAAAGTCAGCCGTAGTAAGACAGAGTACATGAGTGTGAATGAGAGGGAGGCCAGTAGAACAGTGAGGCTACAAGGAGCAGAGGTCACAAAGGTGCAGGACTTCAAGTACTTGCTGTCCACTGTCCAGGAAAATGGGGAGCATGGTAAAAAGGTGAAAAAGAGAGTCCAGACAGGATGGAATTATGGAGAAAAGTTTCAGATGTGATTTGTGACAAAAGGTAGCAGCAAAGGTCATAAGAAAGGTTTCAAGACAGTGGTGAGACCAGCTATGCTATATGGTCTGGAGACAAAGTCATGACCAAAAAGACAGGAGAAAGAACTGGAAGTGGCAGAAATGAAGATGTTAAGGTTCTCCTTAGGAGTGACAAGGATGGATAAGATATGGAATGAGATCATCAGAGGTACAACATAGGTTGAACAACTGGGAGATAAAGTTACAGATGGTTTGGACATGTCCAGAAGAGGGACAGTGGGTATATTGGTAAAAGGATGTTAGAAATGCAGCTGCCAGAAAAAAGACAGAGGAAATATATGGATGCAATTAAAAAAAGGTGTTCAATACAGAAAAAACTGGACTTTATAACTGGACAAATAAAGTCCAGTTGTTTCTGTATTGAACGCCTTTTTTTATTTGATCATGTCCTGGATGACTGAGAATCTTCACCAGCATATATGGATGCAGTTAGAGAGGACATGGAGGTAGTTGGAGTGAGGACAGAGGATGCAGAGGACAGAGTGAGATGGAGGAAGATGACTCACTGTGGCAAGCAACCCCTGAAGAAGGAACAGCTGAAAGAAGAAGAAAAGTGATCAATGAAGGCAATGAATTAAACCACGTAAAGACATTTTTTTCATTCAACCTTTATTTAGGCAGGTTAATCTCATTGAGCCTTGAGGACTCATTTACAAGAGAGACCTGGCTACAAACTAAAGAATGATGACAACAGCAACAGTAGATTTTCCTTGGACAATCAACAATAGACAATCATAAGAGAGAAATACAGATAATAAAAAAAAAAAAATGCAAGATCTTTGTTTAAAACTTAAAACTGAGGCTGCTAGTTAAACCGATACATTATAAATAAGACCCAGCGCTCCTGAGCAAAACTTTAGGGAAAACAAATGTATGCTGGGATAGAATCAGACAATATTCTAAACTTATGCTAAACTTAAATACCTTGTGAATTCTGTGTCTTTTTTTGTTGTCTTTAGGCCAGTGTTTAAAGATGCATCAGGGACTCTTGACAAAAATTCTCGCTTCTCAGCTCTTTACCGACAGGACAGCAGCAAACTATCAGACGAGGACATGTTCAAACTGCTCACTGACTTCAGAAAGTGAGTTCTGTTTCCACTGTTCTTCCCTCTCGTTCGTGACGGGACTAATAATAGATTGCTCTTCCTCTTTTTTCCCTACAGACCAGAGAAAATGGCCAAACTCCCTGTGCTCTTAGGGAACTTAGATGTAACTATTGATAACGTGGCACCGGATGTAACCAGTAAATCATCCAAATAGTTACAAACTCACATCTAACCATCAGTAATTATTAGATTTCGATCTTTGACCCTCCACTTTGTTGTTCGCAGACTGCGTCACTTCCTCTTACATTCCTGTAAGAAACGTTGAAGAGAACGGTTCTGGGAGCGCTCTTCTAGAGGTGGAGGAGTTTGTGCCTTGTATTGCTAAGTGTGCCCAACCCTTCACCATCTATAAGAACCATCTGTATGTTTACCCCAAGCATCTCAAGTATGACGGGCAGAAATCATTTGCAAAGGTTTGTACAACTAAGGTACATAATAATGTTTGAGCTTATCTACGCAATTATACAGTGTCCCTAAGGTGTAAATGGACAACATTTGAAAAAATGGAATTAAATGTGAAAAAACACCACAAAAACAACAAAATCACAACAACATTTGAAAAAACGGAATTACATTTGAAAAAATGGAATCACATTAGAAAAAACAGAATTGCATTAAGCCAAAGTGGAAGTGGCCAAAGCGGAAGTGGACCAAATCACATTAGGAAAAAAATGGAATCACATTAGAAAAAAATGGAATTACATTAAGTCAAAGCAGAAGTGGCCTAAGCGGAAGTGGCTGAAGAGGAAGTGGCCCGAATCACATTAGAAAAAAACGGAATTACATTTGAAAAAACAGAATTACATTAAGCCAAAAAGGAAGTTTTTATGCTGTTAATAAAGTAAAAAAAGAAAAAAAAAAACTTCTTGTTTGGCTTAAAGTAATTCCATATTTTCTAATGTGATTCAGTTTTTTCTAATGTAATTCCGTTTTTTCCATTGTGATTCTGACCACTTCCGCTTTGGCCACTTCCGCTTTGGCCATTTCCGCTTTGGCTTAATGTAATTCCGTTTTTTCCTATATGATTCCGGCCACTTCCGCTTGGCCACTCCTGCTTTGGCTTAATGTAATTCCGTTTTTTCAAATGTAATTCCGTTTTTTTTTTTTTTTCAATGTAATTCCGTTTTTTCCAATGTGATTACGGCCACTTCCGCTTTGGCTTAATGTAATTCCGTTTGTTCAAATGTAATTCCTTTTGTTCAAATGTAATTCCATTTTTTCCAATGTGATTCCGGCCACTTCCGCTTTGGCCACTTCCACTTTGGCTTAATGTAATTCCGTGCTTTTCAAATGTATTTCTGTTTTTTTGTTTTTTCAAATGTAATTCCGTTTTTTCAAATGTGATTTTGTTATTTTTGTTGTGTTTTTTCAAATGTAATTCCATTTTTTCAGATGTTTTTCATTTACACCTTAGGGCCACTGTACAATTAGCATTTTACTCTTTATGTGTGTCCTCTTGAATCTGCAACCTGCGGCGCTGGGGCCGCATATGGCCCTTTGGTCTATCTGCAGAGGCTCTTTCAAGCTTTGACGAAAACTGACATAAAATTGACTTTATTGGTTGTTATACAAACTATAAAAACGTTTTTTTTTTCCAGTTATCTTGTCATTTATTTAGTAAACGTGAATGAGGGAGAATTCATTCCACCTTTATTTATACAGGTTAGTCTCATTGAGTCACAAGGACTTATTTACAAGAGACCTGTTTTAAACATACAACATATAAAGTACAAACAATAAATTATATTAAAATGCTATTTAAAATAAAAGTTATAAAACAATAACTCAAAGTACCATACAAAACAAGGCGAAATACTAAAAACGAACATATTTGCTTTGATGTGTCTGTTGACCCTATCAAATCTTTAAAATCCCTTAAAGAAATTAAGGTGGACAGCTTCAGTTCTTGTTGTAAGGTACGGTGTTCCAGGTTGCAGGAGCAGAGTAGGAATGGTAAATGGAGCTTATTTATATAGCGCTTTCCAGCCCCCTGTGAGGAGCCCCAAAACGCTTTACAATACCAGCCATCCACCCATTCATTCAGACATTCATACACCGGTAGTGGTAGCCTGCCTTGCAAGGCGCCATCCAGACCTACCGGGAGCAACTCGGGGTTAAGTGTCTTGCCCAGGGACACAACGACACATGGTGGGCGGATGCGGGATTCGAACCTCCAACCTTCCGATCAGGGGTCGACTGCCATTACCACTACACCACGGCCTTTTGCCAAGTTCTGTCCGCACTGAAGGAACACTGCAGGTAAAGATGGCCTGAAAGCACATGTTGTAACTGCACTGACAACGTGACATGTGGAAGGAGATATAAGAAGGCAGCAAACTAAGGAGTGACATACATGTACTGTATAGGCAAAAATGAACCAGTGTGAGAGCCTACGTGTAGATAATGATGACCAACTGGCCAATGAGTACAGAGTGCAGTGATGGGTATGGTAGTTACAACCAGTTATGAATCTTGTGTGCAATGGTAGAGAGCATCCAACATCTGCAAGCAGCTGGCAGGGGCATTCATGTAAATAATATCACCATAATCAATGGCTAGTAGGGAAATGGCAGGTACGAGCGAGGTGTTTCTGGCATTCTGCGTTAAAGCAAGATATATTTCTGAAAAAGAAATCCAGTTTTAATTTCAGTTTCTTTATCAAGTTTTTGATATATGGTTTAAAAGAAAGATATGCATCGGCCAAAATTCCCTGTAAGAATCCACAAACTCGATAGGAACACCATGCATGGATGAGATAGGAGGAAGAATTGCTGGCACCAACTTTCTGTTTGAAAACAACATCCCTTTGGTTTTATGAGCATTTAGCACCAGCTTGAGATGGAATAAGTCTGACTGACTGATGTCAAATGCAGACTGTAGAAGCTGGAAAACCTTGACAACTGTGTTAGCTCGACAATAAACAGTTGTCGGCATAGAGATGCAAGGATGCGTCATGAATGTTTTGACCTACAATACTTATATAAATTGTAAAAGGAATTGGTCCTAAAACTGAGCCTTGTGGTACACCATTAGTGATCGTTAGGCAGCTAGATGTAACGAGGGGTGAAGAAGTAAAACATGTTGACTGCATCACTAGTAGTTTGTTAGCCACTTCTTTAGGCCGACTTCCAGTCTCACGGTGCGCTTTCTCTCAAATCCACCTGGTCTGGGGGAATTTTGGTAAAGGTTTCTGGATATTTTATCAGTAACTAATCTTAAATTAATGTGTGTGAGTTAGAGAGTTGTTTTTTCCTCTCAGAGAGGAGCCTGCAGGCACACCTGATAACTCCAAGGACGCCTACGAGTCTGTAAGCTGGGAAGCCGAGGTTGTCTTGACCTGCCTCCGTCTGATAAGTGTGTATTATAAAACCATTGCTCTCACACTGTCCAGTGCAGATTCTCATGACAGGGTGTAACTTTGAAACACCTGCGTAAACCTTTTTGCGACCGTCTACCTTGCAAGTAAAGACCAATAAAAAAAAAAATTGTGTCCTCAGAGTGGCTTATTTGAGTAAGTAGATAATAATAGGATATTTACATGTATGTATCTTAACACACCTTTATACCTTTAAGACAAGTCGCTAAGAAGAAATGTGGTAAAGTCAAAATAAATGCAAATATTTTAATTTTAAACTTCAATTACATATTCAACGCACTGGCCTACTTTTTATACTCTCTTCAATTTTATGCTTTATTACTTCCGAGTAGGATATTTTATTAATTTCTCCACAATTATAAAGAAAACTCACAGGCCTGCATAGTTCAGTGTTTTAATTTTTATCCAGTTGATAAAAACTATGCATTTGTTTTCTTTACATAAATATATATTTTTTCATTTGTCTTAAAACGTAAAAGTATTAATAAAGGTTAACAATCATCAGATTTTTATTTTTATTTTTTAATAAAGTCTCCTGTACTGGCCGAAAAAGCCCCGTTCAACAAACTTGAGTTGATGATCACAGTTGCAGCAGGTTTTCCAGCTCCGGACACATTTGATTTTGCGAGCAAAGGGTCATAAATGGCTCTTTTGATGGTAAAGGTTGCAGACCTCTGTTCTTAATCATAGAATAAATGCTTTTTGGAAAGCAGAGCCTCGGTTTGGCAGCCATTCCCGTCTCGTCATCGTTTTGTGTTTCTGTTCAGCCTCTTAAACTATCAGCAGCAGCTGAGCTGGAGCGATTTATTGTCATGCCAAACAGCAGCTTTTGATAAATAAAATAAACAGACACTTCAATATGTCAGCTCCGTATGTTAGCAAAATATATCATTAACCACTTGGTGAAACTCTCAGAATGTAATTGTCAGAGGTACATCTACAATTAATATAAACAGCCTGATTCAAGATGGCTGCCTCAGCTTACTGGCCTTAGCCAACGTAAAAGAGGCTATGATTTAGTCAGTTTTACAAATATTGAGCTGAAATTTGGTGTGGTGGTAGCTGAGAGTCATCTCTGTCACACAAACTGAGCACCAACAGATCCCACATTGTTGTTTAAAACCTTGGAATGCAAGGGTACCGGTATATAAGGAATTCCTGTTAAATTTATATTTTTTTCACATTTTCAGGCAAGGAACATTGCTGTTTGTATCGAATTTAAGGATTCTGATGAGGATGAAGCCCAACCATTGAAGGTACCGGTACACTTAATGCTGTTTTCATTACTTATGTTGGTGTTCTTTGAAATCTTGAAATTGGAAAAACTACAAATATGAGTGTGGATTATAATAACAGGAAATATGAACAAAATAAGCTCAAGTTTTCTGGCTTTTTCTCAAACGAAGACCAAAAATCTTGACTTGGGCACCACTTTCCTTTGACCTTCAAGGTTGAGTTTTTATGTTTTCTAAACAAAGAATAGAATTTACAGATTTTTGTTGTTGTCTTAAAATAGATGCCGAAACCAGAGGAAACGATCCATCTTGCTCTCCAAACCATTATGTTTTTAAAACAACATGAACTGATAAGCCCATAAAAACAAGCTGCACACACTGCTCCAGGCAGATTCTCTTGACTGGTCTTCATGTGTGTACTTCCTGTATACAGGGAGTCCCCGACTTACGAGTGAGTTCCGTTCCTACGACTATCTCGTAAGAGGAAAATCTCGTACGTCGGAACCTGAAACACGTGTTCTCGTAAGTCCGGATTTTCGGTCGTAAGTCGGAAAATTTATGCTAGCGCTACTACGAACACTCGTTTTTCAACACAAACGTTCATACTAGTTCATAAACATGCTCAGAAACTTGTTTACAAATGGTTAGCTAACACACTTTCATCTAAAAACACATAAAAGTGCTGTATTTTTTGTATGTTCTTTACAAATTTACTGTTCGTTAGTGAGCTCGTAAGTCCGGAACCTCGTAAGTAAGAGCACTCGTAAGTCGGAGATTACCTGCATCTGTGTGACCTATCCTGAAAATCTGACCTTGAAAGTAAATACCGGTATTGGAGTGAGAGGATGGCTATAAGGTGAGAAGGTAGGCCATTTATAAATGGAAAAAAAAAAAGAAAAGAAAAAAAAGAAAGTAAATATCGGTCAAAAATCGTCTCTTGCCGTCGAGTGTGGCTCCTTTTTGAATAAGTAAGATCAAGCGAGAATATTTTTCTCCAACACCAACCATTGTCCAAAATAGAAGTTTACCAGCGCTGCCATATTGTAGTTCTGCAACCAGCTCCCTTGGAATGTTGGGGTCAACATGTTAAGTCCCACCTGCGCGCCGTCCCAACTCGCTTACAGGCTGTCTCCCCGTCGGTCACCGTGTAACGTAACCATTTAAAGGCTCAAATTACTAAAACTAAAAATGGTTTTAAATGCATATCTGAACAAACAGTGACGCCACAAAAACGAAAACAAATTTCCAACATGCGTTTTATTTTAATCAAGTAAATATCTCATTTGTTTACATGAGGGGCACTTAAAAACTGTACTGCCGCCTTTTATGGGGTTTCTCGTTCTTTGAGACTTCAACTTGCAGCTTCCAATCTTAAGTATAATTTATATTAGATGGTTTTGACTAAATCTGTAGCCGAGGTAACCTATGTATTTTTTATATTTTGTTCATGTGGACGTTCTCGCCACCTAGTGGCTCAGCATGGGTTTTTGTTAATGTGTGGACAGTGAAAAACAAAATACTCTGAGACAATGTATTTGTTCAAAAAAATATTCGGGATGGTGTGGATGAAGCCTGAGACTCCATTTGGTAACTTTATTCAAAGTCTTTGTTCAAAGTATGCCAGATTTTCATTGCTCTGAGTAAAAACTTTCCTTTTGTTTTTGTTTTCTCGTCATCTTCTTTTTTGCCGCAGTGCATCTATGGGCGTCCTGGAGGACCTCTGTTCACGAAGCACGCATACGCAGCCGTCCTACACCACCAGCAGAACCCCGAGTTCTACGATGAGGTATTTACCCCCATTTTCTCTCCGCTAGAACTGAATCAACGTCCAGGAAGACTGAGTATGCTTACCAGTACCTTTAAATCACTACGTTTACTGGAAACCTGTGGATATTTTTTCCCCCTTCAGATTAAGATAGAGCTGCCTGCTCAGCTGCATGAGAAGCATCACCTTCTCTTCACCTTCTATCACGTCAGCTGTGAAAACAACAGCAAGAAGAAAGACATGGTGGAAACTCCTGGTACGCTGTTAGTTTCAGAGCAAGAACTAAACCAGTCCGATTCAGATTAATCTCAGGCCCTGTACACACGTAGCCTGGTGTTTGAAAAACGAATATCTGCACACAAAAAATATCTCTGTACATACATGTTCGGATATTTAAAATGTTCGTCTACATGTCCCCGGTTATTTTCACCACAGAGCGTTGTAATGAATATGCTGAACCCATAGGTGGCAGTGTAGTGCCGTCACAACCCTTCAAAGCAACCACAACTTCCTGTTATTATTTCTTTCTTTTTTTTCATTTGTGTGGACAGACCGCGAGGTTGAACTACTATTAAATACCGTGTTGGAGTACAAAGTTAATAAAACGCTGGAAAATGTCGACTGGGAATCATGTCCGACTGGGAATCATGTCAGAGCTGGTATGTTGACATTTTAGCTTTTATTTTTCGCCGAGCATTATGTGACGTCAGCGCTGCTCCAGCTGGAGCAGAAATCTCCGGTTCTGAAAGTCCACACGCAGACTCGAACGCGGAGAATTCTCCAACCTCCACTTTGGTCTGAGTTTTTTTATTATTCGTTTATAGTCAAGTCAAAGTCAACTTTATTGTCAGAACTGCAATATGTACAGGACATACACAGGATTGAAATTGCGTTTCTCTCAGTCCCTCGGTGCAACAGTAACCATTTAAACACTAAAACACTGAAACATTTAATAAACATAAGCATAAAATAGTAAAAATGTAAATTATAGTTACATAAACCGGAGTTCACGTGTGGATGATAGGCTAAACCGCATGATAAACTGTTCGGTTTTACTGATATGCGGCTACGTGTGAACAGGGCCTAAGTTTATGATTCTTTGTAGTTGGTGCAGATGGTTGAAATATTATCGCTCCATTAGTGGTGCTACCTAAATAATGCAAAGCTGAATCTGCTCTTTGTCCTCAGTGGGTTCAGCTTGGCTGCTTCTGCTGAGAGACGGAGGCCGAGTTATCATGAATGAACAGCAGCTTCCCGTGGCTGCAAATCTACCCGCCGGGTACCTCAGCTTCCAGGACAACAAGGTAAAAGCAACAAAAAAGGTTGATTGGTAATTCTAACAAGAATAAATCAGGTCCTCTGGTTGGATTCTTCTTGTTGATACGTTTCTTCTTGGATTGGTAATGTTTTTGCCATCTGATTATTGCGTACTCCCATGAAAAACCATTGAACGTGTGTGTTTGCCTGTTAACCATAGTCAGCCACATGGGGTAGTTTTTTGTGAAAACTCTTTCAGGGTCCAGTTTGTTTCCCAGGTACTCCCAACAACATAGTATGGCCTGACAATACTTGAAGAGTAGTTGCTACCCCTCTGCATCGAAAGCAGTCAGCTGAGGTGGTTTGGGCATCAGATTAGTTTTCTTAGAAGTTTTCCAGGCCTTCCTGTGGGTCCACCACCTGCAGGATGGGCTATATGAGTCAGGTGCGTGACGCCATGGGCAGTGGCCAAAGGTGGGGGCCTTGGCGCTGTGACCCTGGCTTACCAAAGCTATGGGACATGGAATGTGACCTCTCTGGTGAGGAAGAAGCCTAAGCTCGTGTGTGAGGTTGAGAAGTATTGACTACCGTATTTTCCGAACTATAAGTCACACCTTTTTGCCTAATTTGCATGCCCTGCGACTTATAGAGAGGTGAGACTTGTTTATGGATTTTCCCCCATATCTTTAGACCAATTTTTGGCTCAGATATGACCGTTTTTCCATTTTGGCAAAAATGTTGCAGTACTACTTTCGGCCGCTAGGGGTGCAGTACCACCTTTGTCCGCTAGGGTACACCGACCATTCCCACCTCATATGTCCGACGAGAGCCTCCTCTGGACGGACTCAGTCTGTCGCAGCCCGGCCTCCTGCTCTGGAGGTCTGACTGACCCTTCCAGAGAGTCCACCAACCATTCCCACCTCATGTGTCCGACAAGAGCCTCCTCTGGTCGGATTCACTCTGTCGCAGCCCCGCCTCCTGCTCTGGAGGTATGAACTAGCTACTTCGCTATTAGCTCAGTGTTTTTTAGCAAAATAGGTCAAGAACCACAGGACAGATTTTGATCAAACTTACAGAACTTAATCACTAGATGGATATTTACAACTGATTAGCTTTATGAGATGTTTGAGATAAAATTCGATGTTTTATAGACGTAAATGGGTCGCGGTTACCTTCATTGATTTTTCCTTGTACGTTTGAGCAAATAGCTCATAAACCACACAGCAGATTATTTTCAACCTTACAGAAAGTAATCACTAGATGTACATTTGGGCAGCACGTTGGCACAACTGGTAGAGCTGCTGCCTCTCAGCGAGAAGGTTGCCGGTTCAAATCCCGGTCCGGGGCCTTTCTGGGTGGAGTTTGCATGTTCTCCCCGTGCATGCGTGGGTTTCCTCCGGGTACTCCGGTTTCCTCCCACAGACCAAAAAACATGCTTGTTAGGCTGATTGGTGACTCTAAATTGACCCTAGGTGTGAGTGTGAGAGTGGATGGTTGTTTGGTGTGAGTGAGACAGGTCCCTCTTGTAAATGAGTCCCCGTGACTCAACGAGGCTAGCCTGTATAAATAAAGGTTGAATGAATGAAAATTTACAAACTGTTAGCTGTTGGAGTTATTTGAGATAAAATTCGATGTTTTATAGACGTAAATGTGTCGCGGTGAGCTTCGTTGTTTTTCCTTCTACTGTACTTTTTAAAAGCGAAAAAATTTAAATCCAGCAGATTTGACCATTACGTGAATTTATTAATTAATTGCATGTTCTCCCCGTGCATGCGTGGGTTTCCTCCGGGTACTCCGGTTTCCTCCCACAGACCAAAAAACATGCTTGTTAGGCTGATTGGTGACTCTAAATTGACCCTAGGTGTGAGTGTGAGAGTGGATGGTTGTTTGGTGTGAGTGAGACAGGTCCCTCTTGTAAATGAGTCCCCGTGACTCAACGAGGCTAGCCTGTATAAATAAAGGTTGAATGAATGAATGAAAATAAGGAACAGTTAAGCTAAGACACATGTTTGCTATCCCAGTCTTTAAGCATGTGTATTTTGTTGCTGTGTTTTGTCATGTGCTTTGCATGATTGCGGACGGAGGTTGGGTGTGTTTGCCTTGTGCTCTTTTTGTGGATAAATGTTGCGTTTTGTTGTCTTACTTTCTATCTTTATTCTCTCTCTTTATTAAAAAAAAAGTCATATCGGTGTGAGAGGATGGCTATGAGGTGAGAAGGGAGGCCGTCTATAAAGGGGGAAAAAAAATAAAATCTTGTGAAAAGTCCTTCTGTGCATTCTTCTGTGGCCGCCATTTTCAGCAGGGCAAATGACGCGCTGACGCGTTGCGTAGCGGTGACGCATAATAGATGCGACTTATATAAAGGTGCAACCTGTTTATGGATTTTTCCAATTTATTGCCAATAATTGGACAAAGCGACTTATATAAAGGTGCGACCTATGGTCCAGAAAATACTGTAGATATAATTGGGCTCACCTCGACGCACAGCATGGACTCTGGAACCTATCTCCTTGAGAAGGGCTAGACCTTATTCCACTCTGGAGTTGCCCATGGTGAGAGGCGCCGAGCTGGTCTACTCTTAGCTCCCTGTCTTGGTGCCTGTGTGTTGGGAGTTTTTCCCAGTTGATGAGAGGGTAGCTTCCCTGCGCCTTCAGGTGGGAGGATGAGCTCTGATGAATGTTTGTGCCTATGCATCAAACGGCAATACAGAGTATCCGGCCTTCTTGGAGTCCTAGGTGGGGGTGCTGGAAGGTGCACCAGCTGGGGATTCCTTTATTCTGCTGGGGGACTTCAATGCCCACGTGGGTAACGACAGTGTGGCCTGGAGGGGCATGGTTGGGAGGAATTTCCCTGTGACCCAACTTCGGAACAAGCTGAAGATAATGGATGATTGGAAGTTTTCCAGGCGTGTACCACTGGTAAGAGACCCTGGGAAGACCCAGAACTTGCTGGAAGGATTGTGAATTCCCTTTGGTCTGGCAACACTTTGGGATCCCCCAGGAGGAGCTGGGGAGAGGGAAAATAGACAAACGTACATCTGGATAAACAGCTGTCCTTGCTATTTTAAAACCAAATCTCAAAAGTATTTTTCCTGTTGCTCTGTGTACAGTGCAGTGATTAAAACTCACTTGTTGTTACTGCAGTCTGGCTTGGAGATGAAATGGGTGGATGGTGGGAAACCCCTGTTCACTGTCTCAACCCACCTTGTATCCACGGTTTACACTCAGGTAAATACACATGGAGGACACTATATCTACCAAGTTAGGCAACTACTTTGTCACTGGAGGGTGTTCTTAATTAAAAAAAAAAGGTTTATTATAATGTTTCCTCCAGGATCAACATTTACACAACTTCTTCCACCACTGTCAAAGCATGGAGGTGTCCGAACAAGCTTCAGAGGGAGAGCTGGTCAAATACCTGAAGGTATTACATATCGTCTAAAACAACTTTCAGGTTAAAAGGGGTTATTTCAGACTGATGTTTGTCAATAGTAAATAATTTCTTCATCCCTACTAGAGTCTTCATGCAATGGAAGGTCATGTGATGGTCAACTTTCTGCCCACCGTCCTCAACCAGCTGTTTTGCGTTCTCACCAGGGCCACGCATGAGGATGTAGCTGTCAATGTTACCAAGTAAGAAAGAAACACAGAAGACTATGCCACATACTGTAGTAATAATTTTGTTCCTAATGAACAAATTTGTTTTTGTTTTCCAGATACTGAGCATGTGGTCATTGCACATTGCTCCATATCTTTTCTTGAAACTTTGACTTCAACTGTTGGAGTCAACTGGTAGTGTAACAAGTCTTAAATCTCTTTTTTCTTGTGTTTGTAGGGTAATGGTTCATGTGGTAGCACAGTGTCACGAGGAGGGGCTTGAACATTACCTGAGATCCTATCTGAAGGTACAGGCTTTAGTCATTCTATTGGTGCTGATGATGAGCAGTGGGTTTCTGGGTTCCTGTCAAAATCTAAAATTAATAGACCTATTTTCTTCTTCTGTTTCTTCCACAGTTTGTGTTCAAGCCAGAGCCTTTTTCCTCCATATGTGTAAAAACGGTTCACGGGGAGCTGGCTAAGGCCATGACAGCCATTCTCAAACCATCCACGGACTTCTTAACAAGCAACAAGCTGCTGAAGGTAAACTAACAGCGTAACTGTCCTGATGTGAACGGAACGTTAATATGAATCCAAATCCAGAACAGGTTTCTGTGGAACCAACACTGGAGATTTTTCATACTTGCTTGGATGCCTAATCAATTTTAGCTTGTAACTCCAAAACATGTTGCATATTCTCCAAGAACCAAGAACATTGTTTAAGTTTTTGGAAAGAACAAGAGGAAAGTTTGTTCCCGTCAGGACATTTTATACTTCACAAGAAACTTGAGTGCAGAACTCCTGGGAAGTCCTCATAGCAGGAGTGTCATTGTATGCACTTCTCTGCTGCAATCACATCCACTCCAAATTTCTGACGATAGTCATAGAAATAGTGATGGGGTCTAAGTCTTTATGAAGGGAACCAGATCTTGATGATCCGTTTGCTTCACAGAGCTGTTCAGTAGAGCCTTTTCAAACGACAGTGATATCATCACGTAGGACGTACGGCATACGTAAAGACGTACGTCGTCAGGGCCTTACCACGTGTTTTGTCAAGCGGCACACTCTAAAGTGCTTGAATCTTAAAAAATGGGATTTAACATTTTTGAAAATTGGCTACAGAAAATGTGGATGCACGGCAGGCTGTTTGCACTCAGGTTTCATTAACGTCATAGCTGAAAAAAATGCAAAATTTTCATACAATTTTCACTCTCACAATTTTACATGGCTAACTACCGTATTTTTTGCCCTGTAAGTCAGTTTTTTTGCATACTTTACATTCCCTGCGACTTATAGACCAAAAAAGCATAGTTTTGGATTCCCCTGCATATTTATAAACCAATTTTTGGCTGAAATGTGACCGTTTTCAGTCATTTTGACTGAAAATTTTGAACACTGCCATTTTCAGCCATTAGATGGCAGCAGAGTAGTAGTAGCAGTAAGGCACGCCGTTGTATCATGTAATAGGTAAAAGTGGCTATAATGACAAATTCAAAAACGTTCAAGACAAAAACAAAAAGTCCTCCTGTGCACTCTCCCTTGGCTGTCATTTGGCAGCCAATCAATTTTTGGCACAACACCGGCCCACATTTCCAGGTTCAGCTCACATTTCCGGGTTGTCAGCGGTGACGCGTAACAAACGCGTTGCATATGCGGTGACACATCATAGATGTGACATATACAGCAAACTGACATATGTATGGATATTTCCACTTTATTAGACATATTTGGACTCATGTGACTTATAGGGCAGAGCGACATTAACAGCGAAAAATACGGTAGCCTATTAACAGTTGCATCCTAGTGCTAACCTATCCAATGTATAGACTGTTACTAATATTAGTGCAGAAATGTCAGAACATGAATAAAAGCAACTAGTCAAACACTGTGGCCACCTTTATGCTCTACCTTGATGTATACAAGGTGGTGAGAGTTAGTAGTAAACATAAGTATTTTTATATAAAGCTTCTGAACACAACTTGTAATATGTATACATAAACAAATGCACTGCCTGCTTTTGTTTCACAGACTTTTCATTTTATTGCAGCACTCGTGGTACTTTTTTGAAGCTCTGGTGAAATCCATGGCTTATTATCTTATAGAGGGTGGGAAAGTAAAGGTATGTCTGTTTACTTGTGTATTTTCTCGCATCTTTAAGGTATTCATTGGAAACCTAACGCTAATCCCCAGTCTTTTGCTTTTTGCTGTGTTCAGCTCTCAAGGAACCAACGTTTTTCTGCTTCCTTCTACCATGCCGTGGAGACTCTAGTCAATATGCTGATGCCGCACATCACCCAGAAATACAAGGACAACCTGGATGCTTCTCGCAATGCCAATCACAGCCTGGCTGTTTTCATCAAGGTTGGTACTCCTTCAAACGCAGTTTGGTGAGTTTGAAGGGTTATGCGTGAGATACCGATTGGGGATATTGCATTGTTTTTATTTTTTCTCCTCAGCGATGCTTCACGTTCATGGACAGAGGGTTTATATTCAAGCAGATCAACAGCTACATGAACTGCTTTGTCCCAGGTGACCCCAAGGTGACAACTTTAAAAGTCCTATAAAATATTTTAAACAAAAATGTAAAGCATAACCTGGCGTTTTCAAATGTTTCTTGTTGTACCTCTCTTCCAGACTTTGTTTGAGTTTAAGTTTGAGTTCCTGCGGGTTGTTTGCAACCATGAGCACTATGTGCCTCTCAATCTGCCAATGCCCTTCGGAAAAGGCCGAATTCAACGGTTTCAAGGTAAAATGCACCTCGGAGTTCACATCTGTTCCAGGAAGTGTGTGTTTTTATAGTCACACTATAGATTTCCTATTTGTAATCTCTTCTGAAAGTTTTAAAACCTCAAACTTGCATCCTTCGTGCTATTTTAACCCTTCAAATTTCAAAACAATCAGCTCAATCAGGAATGGTATGCTATGGCTTTTGTTTACAACAATTTTTATATATTTACAAATATTTAAAGTTTTTAAGGTAAAACTCCTTGTGAAAATACATGAAGATGTTTTCCGTTCTACATTGTTTTTTGTTATACTGACGTAGGCCTAAACTAGCGGTGCGTAATACAGATGCGCTAGCGAAAATGCTGCAGACGTAGTGCTATGCGTAAGCTAGTGTGCAACATAGACATACAGGTAGTCCCCGACTTACGAGCGAGTTCCGTTACAACGAGGCGCTCGTAACACGGAAATCTTGTAATTTGGAACGGCCGCCACGTGTCTCGTAAGTCCGGAATTTCGCTCGTAAGTTGGAACGGTTTTGCTAGCGCGACTACAAACACTCGTTTTTCATCGAAAAACTGCTTATGAGTGCATAAAAATGATCGGAAACGTGTGTCCACATGTTTAGCTAACGAACTGTGGTGAAAAAACACAGAAAAACTCAGTATTTTTTGCGTTTTTTCCAAAAATTTGCCAGCTCGTAAGTCTGGATCCTCGTAAGTTAGAGCGCTCGTAAGTCGGGGACTACCTGTATCTTCATCTCCCCACCCCCTGGTGGACAAAAGCCTGCCGTAACACGAGTCTCCATCTCCACTGCGCCCCCCCCTTGACAAAAAATAAATGAAAAACAGATGAGCGCCCTGCCGTGGGCACAGATCTAGAGGAAACACTACTTCTTCTTTTTTTGGTCATCTTATGGTACATTTAGCATTTAGCTATATTCTTTTATTTTTAACTTTTACTTATTCAGCTTGGTTTTAGCGACTGTTCTGCTTCTTTTAACTTTTACCGAAAATTTGGCTGATTTTAGCTTTTAGCTAGTTTAGTATTTGTAGTTACTTTTTTTGTTATTTTAGTTTTTTAATCAGTTTTGCTGCTACTGTTAGTATTGCTACTGTTTTACTATCATTAGCATCTGTTTTGCTAATTTTAGCTTTAGCATATATTTAGCTAAATCTAGCTAACGTTTTGTTTATTAAACTGGAAATTCTAGCTTTAGTGTGTTTTGCTAAATTTGGCTTCATACTGGCTAATTTTAACAGCTGTTTAATCAATTTTTGTAGCTGCTTTGCTAATATTAGCATCTATTTTGTTAACTTGAACAATCTGTTTTGCTATTTTTAGGTACAACTTTGACGATTTTAGTTGATGTATGTTTTGCTGCTTTTCACAACTATTTTGTTAACCCTAGCATCTTATTTACTAATTGTAGTTTTTTTTAATTTTTAGCACTTTTTCCCTAATTTTAGCAACAGTTTTGGACATTTTTAGTATCTTTAGCTGATTTTCACATCTGTTTTACTAATTCTGGCTGTAGCTTTGTTAATTCTAGCATCCGATTGGCTAATTTATCAGACTGTGTTGTTAGTTTTCTGATACATTTAGCTAATTTTAGCTATAGCTTTTCCGCTTTTAGCTTTTAGCTACTGTTCTGCTGCTTTTAGCTTGTGATCTGCTCATTTCAGCAAAGTCAGTTAGTAGTTTTTGTTGATCTGGGCCTTCTGCAGATCTCCAGCTGGACTATTCCCTGACTGACGACTTCTGTCAAAACCACTTTCTGGTGGGCTTGCTGCTGCGGGAGGTGGGCGCGGCGCTTCAGGAGCACAGAGAGATCAGACAGATTGCCGTCCAGGTGCTCAAGGGACTACAGATTAAACACACGTTTGACGATCGCTACGCAGCTAAAGTAAGTTTGATACCTCAGACGCCATGCTGCTTTTAAAGCATCTTCCATTGCTTACTGGGTCTGTTGTGGACAGCAGTTCTCTCCATTGAGAGGCTTTCCCCCCGTTTGTTTGGTAAAAGTTTTGAGTGAACTCTATAGCTGTGCCTTTTCCTACTCTTCAAAATAGTTTGTTAGATTTGAATAAATTATTTTCCTGAGCATCTTTTGCGTTGTTTCAGAGCCACCAAGCCAGACTCGCCACCCTCTACCTACCTCTGTTCGGCCTTCTTCAGGAGAACGTTTACAGACTTGACATCAAGGATTCGGCTCCTCTCTGCAACCACAATGTAAGCCTGACATCTAATGGTAGGGAATTAAATGGCAGCTTGTTCTGGATCCCTCTTCAAATAGTTCAATAAAAACATGGGTTGAGATTTTATTTTCAAGATGAAGTGGTCACTCCGAGGTTTTTGTGTCCCAGAACACGAGGGAGGACTCGCTGGTACCAAACGCCACGGTGACTCCTCAGAAACCTGGGAGTTGCATAGAAAACGCACTCCACAAAGATGTGTTTGGGGTCATCTCTGGAACAGGTGACTCTTCTCTTCTCTGTCAAGCGAAACTATTTGTTATACCGGTGGGTTCGTTTTAATTTTATGGCCCTGCCTCATCAGCGTCACCTCACAGCTCCACTCCTAACGTGAGCTCAGTCCATCACGCAGACTCCAAAGGCTCTCTGGCCTCCACCGACTCAGCCAGCAGCCTTCAGGACAAGAGCAGTGACAAGACCAACTCACTGGAGAAGGTAGGCCGGTCGCCACTGGATCTACTCAAATTCTATCAAAAGTTGCACTGCAATGAAACAAATATGGGTTCTAGTGCAGTATTGAGTGTGCTCCTGACATTTCACTGTTTGCTAACAGATACATTTCTTATAGTTTCAAATTTCCTCAAGACAAAAAATAGAAAAGATATTTTCATAGTGTTTCACTTGATCCTATGATGGATTACCTTTGGTAGTTCCTGTTCCATGTAACTAATAACCATGTCTCCTTGGGTACACACTGTTAGTGTTTGAATAACTGGGTACTTTGATACATAGGGATTTCAATACCGTTCCTGGCTATTTGGGTACAGGGCTCATTGAGTACATCAACATTTGCGTACTGAGATATTTGAGTCCCTGAGCATTTAGATACATGGTACCTGGATATTTAAGTCACTAGGTGCTTAAGTACATATGGGTATTTTAATGCATGAGTACTTGGGTACATGCATATTTGAGTATACACTACATGTATAGGTATTTGATAGGGGTGCACCGATAAATCGGCCGGCCGATTGATTGGTCCTGATTTCCTTAATTTGGGGAAATCGGAAATCGGCCAATACTTGCATGAGAAACGGCTTTTACAGATTTTTTTGTTGTTGTTTTTTACAACAATTGTCTGAACTTCCTTTGTATTTCAGAGCACTACCTCATGGCCATTTAAAACAAGTTTGTATTGTTTCTAGGATATTGATCGAGGATATGTTTTTCCATTAAAGATTATTAGAAAATTGAAGGTGCATCATGACCTTATAACACCTGAAAGTGTCGTTTATAAAACAAAATCGGTATCGGCAGGTCAGCCTTTTTAGAGATAGGTGATCTGCCAGAAAACTGCAATCGTGCACCTCTAGTACATGTGTATTTGGGTGCATTTGGTACCTAGGTTTTTACAGACATGGGTGTTGGATAAAATATCCTCTGTTCTTAATTACTAAAAGAAGCCACACGATGACAGGAGATTTTTAGACCGAGTTTTACTTGCAAGGACAGACGGTCACAACAGGCTCGCACAAATGTTTCATTGAAGCCTGGTTGCGAGAATCTGCACCGGACAGTGTGCAAGATACATTTATCAGCCTGATGACCTCGGCCTCCCAGCCTCACAGTCAGCTCCTACACATGGTTCAACATTAATTTAACATTAGTTATAGATAAACATCCTTGACCAAAATTCCCCTGACAATGCGTACTTGTACATGGCTGTCTGGGTACTTTGATTCACAGAACGGTGTTCTACAAGGGGGCCGAGATGGGGTAGAGGCAGGGCAGCCGACTCGGGACCCAAAGGTCCTGGGCTCGATCCTCCGTCATTGCACACCTCGTGGTGTCTCTGAGCAGGACACCCCATCCCCAGCTGCCCCCTCCCCCCCACAGCACCCCACTGCCCCACCCGGCAGCGGATGGGCCAAACGCAGAGAGCCAACTTCACCATTGTATAGGAACATACAATGATGACAACACATAACTCATCATTTCATTTATTATTACTTTACCCCAGTCCATTTAAAAAAAACTTTGGTCCAGAGACGATGGTGGCATTTCTGGATGGTGTTCACATTTGCATGATAGAGCTTTAACCAGGATTGGTGGAGGGCATGGTGAACTGTGTTTACAGACAAAGATTTGTGGAAGGGTTCTTGAGACCATGTGGTGATGTCCAGAACAAAACCAGACCTGTTTTTAATTCAGTGGCCCCTGAAGGCACATCTGGCCTCTTATATAGTGACCTTCAGTGTCGTCCTTTGAGCTCAGAGGTTTCTTCAGATTCTTGAAGTATTTGATGATACTATAATAATAATTAATTCAATTTATAACGCACTTTTCATTACTGAAAATCTCAAAGTGCTACACATATATTGAATGCTACACACATTCATAAACCGGTGGCGGCAGACTACCATGCAAGGTGCTTTCCAGTCCTACCGGGAGCAACTCAGGGTTAAGTGTCTTGCCCAAGGACACAACGACACATGGTGCGGGTCCCGGGAGTCGAACCGCCAACTTTCCGATCGGGAGACGACTGCCCTTACCACTACGCCACGGCCGCCCTCTTTGAGCTGTAGATGATGGGAGACTCAAAGTTTCCCATTTTTTTGTGGAGTAGCATTCTTCTTAAATAGTTCCACTAAATTTAGACTGTGTTTCACAGACTGGAGAACCTCTACCCACCTTTACTTCTGAACAATTCAGTCTCTATAAAATGCTCTTTTGATACCCAGTCCTACTTCTGACCTATTGCCAGTTAACCTTGACTAGTTGTAAAATGCTCCTTCGGCTGTTTTTATTTTGCACTTTTGCCCATTTTGTCAAACCGTGGTTGTAGATCAGAGATTGAAATATGATCAAAAGAGGGAAAAAAGGACATTACTGGTGAACCTTTCGCGTTCTTTAAACTCACTTTATTTGTACGTTATCTGCACTCTCGGACGCCCAAACCTCCTCCAGAGCTCCCACTCTCCGTCTCCCTGCTCCACCTCCACTCAACGAAAGGAGCAGTTTACCAGGAGGCACTCGGTCAACGTGCTGCCCCTCTTGCTTGACGCTGACGAGCGGGATGAGCCTGCGAACCGGGCTGCAAAGCGGGTCACCATGGACTTTTCTCTGCTCGCTGTGCCTGACCTGCAGCTGGATGGTGGGAATGGCAAAGCAGCTGCAGGCCGAAGGGTGGATGGAACTCTGGAAGAAAATACCCCCGTACAAGTACTCTGTTTGTGTACTGCTACTGCATTCCCTACTCTGAGCATCCACTCTTGCTGCTGCAGTATCTCGATTCTTGACTCTTTCTTCTTGTTTGGGTTGTTTGTGTGCCGTGCTCCAGCTCTTTAAAGCTCTGATTTTTTTTTTACCACCCTTCCAGCTGTTCTTAGTGTAGCGCCCGTACCACGTAGCTATAGAGTTAACCAACTGGTTAGATTGAAATGTGGAACGTTGGTTGGGGCCCTGATAGCTGTAACTAACAGCTTACAGGACATACTGTTTATATTTAATTTAATGGTGTGCCTCCACTTAGCAGGAAATTATGAATTTATACCTTGTTTGATTCACTAAGAATTTAATTCAGATAACTATGTTTATATTAAATACACTCTCTTGGAATACAAAAGTAACACTTAAAGTAACTTTCAAATAAGACACTGATGCCTGATTTAATTTTAAAAGATGCTTTTTCACACATAAAAATAACAACAAAAGCAACTTTTCACAGTACTTTCAGTACTATCGTATTAACTCAAATATTTGCAGTCCTTATTAACCCTTAATATTTCAGGTAAGGCTTTTCAAACATAAAACTCAACCCCAAAATAACACGTTGCAGGCCTGAATCGATGCTTGGGTGCGTGGGAACTAAAAAAAAAACAACAGCTCGTTTGTATGGGGTGCCGTTTGTAAAGTTACACAATCAAAAACTAACAGCAATATTTTGGTTTGTCCTTTCATAAGAAAAAATAAGTTTTTTTTTTCAAATGTCTTATTTTCACCATGTCATTCATACATTTATAAATGTAACAGTGCCAAACTAAAGATTTAATTTACAAACTAAATACTTAGCTTACAAGTAAAATATTTAGTTAGCAAGCTAAATATTTAGCTCCACACTATTTAGTTTACAAACTAAATGTGTATGTCCAAGATAAAGGTTTAATTTACAAACTAAATACAGTATTTAACTTGCAAGTTAAATATTTTGCTAGTGAACTTAACATGAAGGCATAAATTAAACATTTAATTTAAAAACTAAGTATTTATTGTCCAACCTAAATATTTAATTTCCAATCTAAAAATTTAATTTCTAAGTTAAACATTTAATTACTAAACTAAATATTTAATTTACTAAATATTTACTTGGACCTAAATATTTATTTTCCAAGCTACGCATTTAATTTCCAACATAAATATTTAATTGGCTAACTAAATATTTAGCTCAGACCTAAATATTTATTTACCAAACTAAAAATTTAATTTCCAAAATAAATATTTAATTTGCTAACTAAATATTTAACTTGCATGTTAAATATTTAGTTTGTAAATTAAACATTTAGCTTGGACATAAACATTTAGTTTGTAAACTAAATATTTAGTGTGGAACTAAATATTTAGCTTGCTAACTAAAAATTCAACTTGCAAGTTAAAACTAAATATTTATCTTGTAAATTAAACATTTGGTTTGGAACTATGAAATTTATAAATGTAAGAATAACATGGTGAAAATATGACTTTGAAAAAAAAAATGCTATTTTTTTCTTATGGAAGGCATAAACCAAAATATTGCTGTTTATTTTTGACTGTAACTTTACAAACGGCATCTCATATGTTCACTCACTGAGCAAATAAAATAAAAAGCACCTGCAATGGTTTAGTTTTGTTCTCACAAACCCTTCAGAGTTCAAGACTGGATCGGGAAAAGGTAGATGTGGAGATCCCTTTAATATGGCGCTGAGTAAAGTAAGTAGGCAGGTGATGTACAATAACCTGAGCTGCTACAACGTGCTAGCATGCTAAAATGCTAGTTATACTTAGCATGGTTTTCATCTGCCCAATGCATCATTCTGAAACAGCATAAAACACAGACAAAGGTATTTACCTTTCACATGCTTCTTAAAGTCCGTTACAGTCTGCAACTCTGCATCATCTGTTGCAACGGACAGCTTTACTCTGTTATTGTCCCACGTCTGCGTCCCTGTGCTCTCTACATTTGTCTGCCCTTCACGCAGACCCGCGTTTCATGCAGCGTACCATTAATCCCGCCCACTCCCATCTGATTGGGCAAAATGAAATGCTTACAAATCCATTACAAAACAAAATTGAACAAGACTGACACTTAGCACAACTCAGAGTAGGTTGTGAAACTTGCACGTGTCACCATGTGGCACGTACCCCTTAAACTTTTATGTAACATTCAAGGAACGTAGTAAAAAATGACAACTTCTTGTTTCAGTCTGCTTGAACTAGATTTTCTTGACCAAATAGGAACTGTTTTTAAAATGACACATTTATGAATCAGAAAAGGGTTTTTCCTTCATGTTTACTCCACTTTTTATCACTTAGAGTAGAGACAATGGGCCTCATGCACGAACATGTTCGTATTTCTATCCTAAATTTCTCTTTTGTTCGTACGAAGCGTTCGTACGAACATGCCACGTCAGATTCAACAAACTCTTCTATCCTCAGGAAAAGTGTGTAAATGAGCTGCGTACTATGATGAATCCCACCTGTTCTATTCACCTGCGCGTGCACGCGGAGAGGTTATTTACATAATTCCCACCCCTCAAAACACCATATAAGGCTACGTTTCCTGCCTCGGAGGCAAAACGTGTTCGTTCATAAAATGACAGCGAAAAGTAAAAAAGAAGAACTCTACCGGTGCGGAGATTGAAGTTCTGCTCTCTGAGGTCAAGAAAAGAAAATCTGTCCTTATTAGCAGCGTCACTCATGGGAGTAAATGACCAACTAATGCCAAAGAATGTTTGTTTATAATAAATGTGGACCTTAAAATATACACGCGTCCTGGTGGCTCACTGGGTAAAGCATTGCACCGCTTATCGAGACCTCGTGGGTTCGATTCCCACAAGGTATGACTATTTTTTTTCCTTCTTTCTTTAGATTATTTATTCATTCCAGATTAAAAAGACTTTATGCTTCATTTCTTGTTGTATTGTAAATAGTTTTCTTGTGTTTTTTAAATCTGGAATGAATTAAAAGGAGAAAAAAAAACGTTGTCCCATGTGGGACTCGAACCCATAAGGTTCGGAACTGCGATGCAACGCTCTTCTCATTGAGCTATCTGAGTTCTTTGACAGCAACAGGAGGAGGTCAACCTAAAGTCTGCGTTACCGAAGTCTGCGTTACCGAGACAAATTAAACTTAAATTAATTCATAATTTAAGTTGGTTTCAGTTTGAGATCTTCATATTGATATTGTAGTGTTAGAAAACGGCATTGATAACAAATTGATTTTAATTTAAATACTTTAATCCGTTAGTCATTATTACATTTAAAATTATAATTCGACTTCAAACAGAACCTATTGTCAAAAACAATTGTGGTGCGTGACTTTTTTAAACTCTAAATATTTTCTAAATAACGAAATATGAAGTTATTAGTGGAGAAATTCCGTCTGGATGACAGCAGACTGACGCTCCTAAAATATACGACAGGTCCGGACCACTCGTAAATTTTGTTCGTATCTGAAAAAAATCGTAGGATACGAAAACATTGTTGAATGCCACAAATGATCCTAAATCACTCGTACGCACAGTTTAAGAACAAATCTGTGCGTACGAACGGTTCGTGCATGAGGGCCATTGTTTTTATACTTAAATTATATTACTATGAACTCATTTTACTACCACATAGCACAGCTCAAACTGGGCTACACTACCGGTAGTTATTTATTTATTCTCTTTTCGTTGCGCTCATCAGAACCAGTGTGTGTCGGCGCTGGGCAGCACTGTGCTGCGCTGCGACAAACTGGACCGAGACGAGATCCGCAACCTGCTCATGTGCTTCCTGCACATCCTGAAGAGTATGTCAGAAGGTAAGAACCCAAAACTAAGTTTATTTTTCTACACAAACAGTTCAGTTTAATTCTGGACGTAAGTGTCTGGTTTTTGTTTTACCACTCTCAGAGGCCCTGTTTGCTTACTGGAACAAAGCGGCTCCATCAGATTTAATGGACTTCTTTACATTAATAGAGTAAGTACAACCTCTTTAGCTAGCTATTTGATAAATTCCCAATAACTTTTCCTTTGATTTATTCCATTACTTTAAAACACATTACAGCAAGAGTCTTCCTATAAGCTACAACTTGAAATATGTTTTTTTTTAATGGACTGAATACATTAACTAGAATAATGAAATTCAGTTCACAAGTACTACCTCAGTTTAGGGAAATAATTAAATTCTGACTAGACAAAGAAGTTAATGGCTAGTCTGAATGCAGCTAATACCAAAATGATTGGTGCCGTCTTAAAACAATAAAAAAAAACTTCTTAGCGATTTATGCTAACGGTATTTTATAGACATTTACATTACATTCAATCTAGCTATTTGATTTTTATGGCTAATCAGTTGTTGGATGAGAGCAGACATTCTAAAACCAATATACTGTAGACTGTTCTGTACTGGTGTTTGTATTGATCTGTAAGCTGCCCTTGCCGTAGGCACTAGTGCACCCCTATACCATCAGGGAAGACAGACTTTTGAACTGTGTGCTGATAACAAGCTGAATGGTCCATATCCTCTTTAGTACAGAGGATATATTTGAAAGATTAAAATTTTTCTGACATCAGAACAGTTTTCCTTTTTTCTTCATCCATCCATCCATCCATCTTCTTCCGCTTATCCGGGGTCGGGTCGCGGGGGTAGCAGCCTAAGTAGGGAGGCCCAGACTTCCCTCTCCCCAGCCACTTGGAGCAGCTCCTCCGGGGGAATCCCAAGGCGTTCCCAGGCCAGCCGAGAAACATAGTCCCTCCAGCGTGTCCTGGGTCTTCCTCTGGGTCTCCTCCCGGTGGGACATGCCCGGAACACCTCACCAGGGAGGCGTCCAGGAGGCATCCTAACCAGATGCCCGAGCCACCTCAACTGGCTCCTCTCGATGTGGAGAAGCAGCGGCTCTACTCCGAGTCCCTCCCGGATGACTGAGCTTCTCACCCTATCTCTAAGGGAGAGTCCAGCCACCCTGCGGAGAAAACTCATTTCAGCCGCTTGTATCCGAGATCTTGTTCTTTCGGTCATAACCCAAAGCTCATGACCATAGATGAGGGTGGGAACGTAGATCGATCGGTAAATTGAGAGCTTTGCCTTTTGACTCAGCTCTCTCTTCACCACGACAGACCGGTACAGCGCCCGCTTCACTGTGGACGCTGCACCTATCCGCCTATCGATCTCACGCCCCAGTTTTCCCTCATTCGTGAACAAGATCCCGAGATACTTAAACTCCTCCACTTGGGGCAGGACCTCCTCCCCGACCCGGAGAGGGCATGCTACCCTTTTCCGGCTCAAGACCATGGCCTCGGATTTGGAGGAACTGATCCTCATCCCGGCCGCATCGCATTCATTTTCTTCAGTCTATTTTAAATGAGCATCAGTCCAGAGAGGACAGCCGTGTGTCTAGATGACGTTCACATATGGCTTCTTCTTTACATGCTAGAGCTTTAACCAGATTCTTGAAGTTGTCAATGACATTATGGACCATAAGATATTCAAATAATCCCCAATTTTATGTTGAGTAAAATTATTCTTCCACTGTTTTTAGACACACTGTTTTACAAACTGGTAAACTCCGCCCATCTCATCTGAGCAATTAAACCTTTCTAAAGGTTTTTTTTTCTACTCAGTCCTCCTACTGACCTGTTGCCAGTTAACCTAATTAGTAGAACCTGGCCGATATGGAAATTTTGGCTATCGCCAATACCGATATTGGGAGGGGTTTTAATGCAGATAACCGAGACATTGGCTGAAACTTTTCTGAGCTTTGTCCACCCCCAAGAATCCAAGTAAACAGCTACTTTTAAACCTATTTTAACACTTGAAGTCTGGAAACAGTCTTCCAACATGCGTTCACATTTTCTATACTCCACTATTCACCATAAAGTTATCAAGTGTGTTACAAAAATATAAAGTACACAAAAAAACACCCTTCCCTGTTTATGCTTATAAACAGCCAGTCACGTATTGTGAAGGTCTAATTAGTATTGACTGCAGTGGTATTTTTTTTCTTCTCAGAGGAGTAAAGATTTCAGACAAACAATGCATTTATGGTAATCAAAGACAATAAAGATACAGTAATGTTACTAACACATATACCAGTATTTTACCTCTACGTTAGATTTATTATTCTGGATAAAGTTTTACAAGGCAATAGCCTATGCTAGATTAGCTAAACATTAGCTTGCTAACTTGAGAGGCACGTAGCTAAAGACAAGTGTGTTGGAGGATTGAAGAGAATTTTATTATTCTTGATTTAAATCATTTTTACTTATCAGCTACAATAAACTTACCATGCTCTTTTTAGCTAAATACGCTGTATTACTCGCTGCTTCGACTGTGCTGAAACTGAAACTTAAAGTGACGGCCATGACTTGAAAGTAGTCTGCATGTGCCCTCTGCTGGATATTACAATTACACCTTTTGCAATAAAAGACACGGCTTGTCCCCAGTGTTTATATTGGGGCACAATGGGACAGTTATCACAGATACCGATATGTCATCAGACACCTGTATTGGCCAATAAATATCGGCCCTACCGATATATCAATCGGGCTCTACTAATTAGTTTCAAAATTCTCTTTCAGCAGTTTCTTATTCGTACCTCTTAGTTTTACATCCTTTTGTTACCCTTATCCCTTTTATAATATGTTGATGCCATCCAATTCATAATGACTTTTTTCAAAAACAAATTGGGCACAAATATTTAGCTTAAACACTTGCTATGTTTACTACCCGGTAGTTTCCATTGCGAATTGAATTATGAGTTATGAAATTTGTAAATCATTGCATTTTATTTTTATTCATATTTTACATAACGTTCCAGCTTTTTCATAATTGGGGTCGTACATGATCGCCCACTTTCACGGTGAATAATAAACAGAACAACCTTTGAGGTGTTTGGTACAGTAATGATGTCCTCTTGTTTTGTTCCGCAGAATCTGCCTCCATCAGTTCAGATACATGGGGAAGAGATTCATTGCCAGGTAGGGGTCAGTCTTATTTCTTGTTTGGATCACATATTATATAAATTCTGGAAGTGAAACTAAATTTGTTTGTCTTCAAGATAACAATACTCACACCTACACAGAGTCGTTTAACCCTCAGCTCTTGGTTGTTCTCTTATTTGTAACACTGATGGCAAGTTGATTTCTGAATACCGCTGTGACCCTAAGCCCCTCCTGCATGGGTAAGAAATTCATTCTTTAATCTTGTGTTTGATGAAATGCATGACATCTAATCTACTCATTTACCTCTCTGCTGTGTTTTGTTTGCTGTTGGTGTCCTTTTTACAACATAAAACCATTCGTTTGACAAATGAAAATGAAAATTACATCATCTCTTGTATTCTGAACTTCCCCACTAGGAGCCAGGAGGGCGTGGGACCTGTAGCTGCAGACAGGAAATCTCTCACTCTGCCTGTGTCTCGTAACAGGACAGGGATTCTGCACGCTCGTCTTCAGCAACTGGGAACTCTGGAGAGTGCTCACACCATCAACAACAGTAAGCCTGATCAACAGGAACTAAAGGAACGATATTCGCTTTGAAGATAATTTTCTCAGCTAATCCCATTTTGGCAAAAGTTGGCAAGTTTTAAAAAGTTTAAATTTAGATTGGAGTTGGGAGCTTTATACATCAAAATTTCCCCCAGACTTTGATATTATTTTTCCTTAATATTGTGCACAATATGATTTCAAAATATGCTAATCACATTATCTGGCCACATTATATATTGTTTATCCCTGTAATGAAATTGAGGGTTCAGGATGCCCACAAGGAAATTAACAAAAAGGGCTTGAGACATCCACAAAGAAATTGGTAAGAGTTCAAGACACCAACAATGCAACTGAGAAGGGAATGAGATACCCGCAACAAAATAAGAAGGATTTGAGATGACTGCAACAAAATAAGAAGGATTTGAGATGACTGCAACAAAATAAGAAAGGTTTGAGATGACTGCAACAAAATAAGAAGGATTTGAGATGTCTGCAATGAAATAATAAGGGTTTGAGATGTCTGCAACAAAATAAGAAGGATTTGAGATGTCTGCAATGAAATAATAAGGGTTTGAGATGTCTGTACAGTAATGAAATAAGGATTTGAGATGTTTGCAACAAAATAAGAAGGATTTGAGATGTTTGCAACAAAATAAGAAAGGTTTGAGATGTCTGTAATGAATTAAGAAGTGTATGAGGTGTCTGCAACAAAATAAGAAGGGTTTTAGATGTCTGCAATGAATTAAGAAGTGTATGAGGTGTCTGCAACAAAGTTAAGAACGGTTTGAGATGTCTGCAACATATATACTATATATATACACTGTATATATATATATACACTAATTGATACTGTATTATATATTACGAAATGTCAATATGTTAAAAGCTTGACTAAATAAAACATATTGCATCATATTTAATGGAGGTAAAATTCCAAGTAATCCATTGTAACAAATCAGATTAGCAGTCAAGCTGAAGCCTGTGGATCCATTCCTCTGACTGTGGTTTTGTTTCTGTGTTAGTGTTCTCCCACACAGAGGCAGATGTAAACAGTCAGAGCCTGCTGGAGGCCAACGTCTCTACAGAGGTCTGTCTGACGGTGCTGGACACACTCAGCACCTTCATCATGGGATTCAAGGTATAAACAGAACATACAACCCCTCCATAATGTGCGTGAGATCTCTGTTACTGGACGTTTGTGGAAAATACCCAACCTTCTTTTGCTTTAAGACCCAGCTGACTTCAGATCTCGGTCACAACCCCCTGATGAAGAAGGTCTTCCAGGTGCACCTGTGCTTCCTGCAGATCTCGCAGTCAGAGGCAGCTCTCAAACAGGTCTTCGCCTCACTCCGGACCTTCATTTACAAGGTGAACCTCCTGTCATTGGTTAATTGGTTTAAAAAAAAGTTATCAAAATAGAAAATTTCAACAATTAAATCAGATGGAGATGGAGACACGTCTGTGTTGTGTGCTACGTTTGTGCTGGCAGTTGTTGACCGGTGTGGGCGTTCGGGGAGGATGCATGAGGGAAGTGGAGCGCTACCTCTGTAGCTTCTTAGCTAGCATGTTTGTATTGTTCGCTGCTAGCTTAGCGCTACCTCAGTGCCGGCTGTTGTTGACAGGGATGGGGTGGGGGTGCTCAGTTCTGTTGACAGGGCAGGGCGCCTTCTTGGATTACGATAGGGGAAACTCTGGACATGTAACGTGTTTATTAGTACTCAAATGTACGTACTTGTTGAGGCTAGCCTGTATAAATAAAGGTTGAATGAAAAGAATGAATGAATGTTTACAATTTGAACAAAGGTGGTAATCCTTAGAAATGTTTACTTAAACATCAACAGACACTGTTATTTGCTCACTTACAGCCTGTGTGTATTTGCATAGAAAGTGCACAACTGAGATCAAATCTCTCCATACGCATTCTTTTAAAGCCCGGAGCTGATCACTTTTGACTCAATCAGACAGAACGCTTGTTGATGTCAGGTATGAACAGGGCCTTAAGCTTTAAAATGACATTAAAAGTACACATCCATGTTTTCCCAGTTCCCTTGTGCCTTCTTCGACGGCCGGGCTGACATGTGCGCCTCTCTGTGCTATGAAATCCTCAAGTGCTGTAATTCCAAGCTGAGCTCCATCCGCAGTGACGCCGCTCACCTGCTCTACTTCCTCATGAAGAGCAACTTCGACTACACCGGTCGCAGGTCGTTTGTGCGAACGCACCTGCAGGTATGAGAAACATGCCTGAGCGGTGGCAATGCTAAAAGAAACGCATACGTTGAATCACTAACGAGAGACCGATTGTTTTCATTCCTGTTCTTCCAGGTGGTCATTGCCGTCAGTCAGCTGATAGCTGACGTGATCGGCATCGGGAGCACCCGTTTCCAGCAGTCCCTTTCTATCGTCAACAACTGCGCCAACAGCGACAAGAGCATTAAAGTGAGGAACGTTCTGTAGCAAAGAATAGCTGCCTGAAAAGCCAAGTGTGGGCTATAATGGTTGAGTCAGTTAAATTCAAGATGGCCACCACTTATAATCAAACTTAGCAAACACAAAAATGGCTCGAACTCAGTCCATTTTACAGACATGCACATACTCCGAGAGCTAACGGGTTGCAAAAACCTCTTGGATTAAACCTTGTTAGCAAAATATTTCAAGACCCACTAAGTGGATATTGATGAAAAGTTATACCAAAGATGATGAAAAGTGGTAGTCAGAAATTAGGTCAATTTGTCCTCCAGTAGTCTAAGCCTATGGCAGCATAAAAAAAAAACACCCAAACTACTGTATAGGCTTTATCGAAAAGGAAAGTCTTAAATCCAATCTTAAAAGTGGACAATGTGTCAGCCTCACGGACAGAAATTGGAATTTGATTCCACAAGAAGGAGCCTGATAACTGAAAGATCTTTGTCCCATTCTGCTTTTGGAAACTCTAGGAACTGCAAGTAAACCTGCAGTCTGAGAGTGAAGTGTTCTGTTGGGAAAATATGGAAAATAAGATCTGCAATATAAGATGGAGCCAAGTTGTTGAGAGCTTTGTAGATTAGAAGTAAGATTTTGAATTATATTCTGGATTTGACAGGGAGCCAGTGGAGTGAAGCGAAAACTGGAGATATATGATCTCCTACTAACTCCTGTTAAGACTCTGGCAGCAGCATTTTGGATCAACTGAAGAGTTTTTAAAGAAGTATTTGGACACCCAGATAACAATCCATTGCAATAGTCAAGTCTACAAGTGACAAATGCATGAACCAGTTTTTCTGCATAATTTTTAGATAAGATGGTTCTAATTTTATTGATATTACGCAGGTGGAGGAAGAAGTAACCTTTTTAATGTGGGGGATAAAAGACATGTCCTGATCAAAAACAACACCAAGATTTTTAACATAAAAGACTGAAAAATTAATTCCTTAAGATACTCGGGTCCAAAAACTGAAACCTCCGTCTTGTCTGTGTTCAAAAGCATAAAATTGAGGGTCATCCAGGTTTTTATATCTTTAAGACATGCTTGTACCGGTAGTCTTAAGTAGCTGATTGGATTAATTGGGTTTCATGGACAAATATAACTGTGTATAATCAGCATAACAATAAAAATCTTTCCCATGCTGTTTAATAACATTACCTAATGGAAGCATATACAAGGTAAAGACTACTGGTCCAAGCACTGAACCCTGAGGAACTCCATAACTAACCTTGGTGTACTTTGTATGAAGAAGATTCATTATTTACATTTATAAACTGAAATCTATCAGATTTAAACCATTTTAGAGCCATTCCTATAATTCCAATCATATTCAAGTCTCGTAGTAAAATATAGTGATCAACTGTATCAAATGCAGCAGTCAGGTCTAACGGGACTAGCGTAGGCACGTGTCCATCATCATGAGACTATCATTAGTAACTTTCACCAGTGCAGTTTCAGTGCTGTGGTGAGCTCTAAACCCCTGACTGAACAGTTGTTGAGATATTTGCATGCACAGTAACAGGAAGTGATGTCAAAGGGGAATGCCTGCATGTAAAAAGAACTACAGTACAATACAACACAGTCAGTAGCAAAGAATCTGATGTTTCTTTAGATTATTCTGTCAGAGAGAGTCAGAGTTAAAATAATTGTTGGGTAAAAATATCCTATATCTACCGTACTTACTAAAAAGAGTCACACATTAAGACAGAAGATTTTTCAGCCCAGTTTACTTGCAAGGGCAGATGGTCATGAAACAGACTTTTTCAGATGTTCAAAGTTACGTGCTTTGAGCCTCGTCATGAGAATCTGCAACCGGACTGTGCGCGGGAAGTGTTTTTATGATGCTTATCAGCACGATGACCTCGGCCTTTCAGACGCGGAGGCGTCAGGTGCCTGCAGGCTCTTCTCTGAGAGAGAAAATGAACTCTCTGACCCCCACACACATTAATTTAACATTAGCAGTGATAAACGTCCATAAACCTTTACCTGAATTCCCTTGACAGGTTCAATAAACAAAGACCAGGAAGTTCCCCTTTTTAAAGGGTTCCCCTTTGACATCACTTCCTGTTTCACTTTGGCGGTGCCAAACTTAGAAGTACAGTAAATATGCTGGTTATGTGATAAAATTGATAAAATAATGTGGATTTTTCCAAATTTCTTCAATATTGAGACGTTTTCTTCCACTTTTTGTATTTGTAGGATATGCATATCAGAGGTACTTTTCAGTGTTCCCAACACTGGTCCCTGAGGAACACCACCCTGCATGTTTTAGCTGTTTCCCTGCTTCATCACACCTGATTCAGTGATTTACTTACTTCCTCAAGTCCTGCAGAAGCCTGTTAATCACCAAATAATTAAAATCAGATGTGTCAAAGCAAGGAAACAGCTAAAGCATGCATAATGGTGTTCCTCAGGGACCAGGGTTGGGAACCACTTCAATTTAAACAAGTATTTAATTCTCACAGAAGTAGCTAATTGCTAGTCTGGGAACGGCCAAAGCGGAGTGCTGTCATCTCAAAACTGTTATAGCCGTTCATGTGAACACTGTATTATAAACGTTTCCATCACTTTCACACTAGATCAGGGGTCTGCAACCTGTGGCTCTGGAGCCACATGTGGCTCTTTAGTCCCTCACTAGCGGCTCTTAGAAGCTTTCACCAAAACTTAATGAAATTTGATTATATAGATTTTTTTTACCACAACAGACAAGGCTAGTTTTGGCAGTTTTATTGTCAATTTATTTATTTTTTTAAATTTGCCCGATAACTACTATTAAGATGAGATAAGATAAGTTAGGAACTTTATTGATCCCGCAGGAAATTGTTGAAGTTGTAAGTACATTTCTTTTGGATGCTCCTGTTTTCAGGGGTCACCACTCGCATGAAAGATTTGGCAATTTGTTTCACACAGGATGCCCTTCTCGATGCAAGCTGGGCTCGAACCCGCAACCTCAGGATTACAGGCCCACAGCACTGACGACTGAGCTACCACAGCCCCGCCTGATACTTTTTTATTATTCCTCACATAGGCCGTTAAAGATCAGTGTTTTAATTTTTATCAAAATTGGCATAAGCTGTAATTATTTTCATTCTTTACGTGATATGGTATATTTTTTTAAATCTTAAAATATAAAAATATCAATAAATGTTAAAAATTACGATATAATTTTTGTTTTATAAGGTCACCCCCACTGGCCAGAAAAGCCCCTCTCCAACAAACTCGGTGGCCCATGAGCCATCACTTGATAATCCCAGTCGTAGCAGGTTTTGTGGCTCCAGACACGTTTTATTTAGAAATGTCTCTTTTGATCACTAGATGGTTACAGGGGGTCCCCGACTTACGAGCGCGCTTACTTACGAGGTTCCGGACTTACGAGCTCACTAACGAACAGTAAATTTGTAAAGAACATACAGAAAATACAGCACTTTTATGTGTTTTTAGATGAAAGTGTGTTAGCTAACCGTTTGGAAACAAGTTTCTGAGCATGTTTATGAACTAGTATGAACGTTTGTGATGAAAAACGAGTGTTCGTAGTAGCGCTAGCATAAATTTTCCGACTTACGACCGAAAATCCGGACTTACGAGCAACACGTGTTTCGGGTTCCGACGTACGAGATTTTGTCTTACGAGATAGTCGGAGGAACGGAACTCGCTCGTAAGTCGGGGACCCCCTGTATTTATTATTTATTTACACAAAAGTTCTTTGCAAACGGTGGCAGCAGCAAATACCTGTACATCTAAGGCGCTCCTGTTCCACCTTGCAGCATACGGCGTTTCCTTCAGACGTGAAGGACCTGACCAAGCGCATCCGGACCGTGCTGATGGCCACGGAGCAGATGAAGGAGCACGAGAACGACCCCGAGATGCTGGTGGACCTGCAGTACAGCTTGGCCAAGTCCTACACCAGCACCCCCGAGCTCCGCAAGACCTGGCTGGACAGCATGGCTCGTATCCACAACAAGAACGGCGATCTGTCTGAGGTGCGTATCCTCCAACGCATCACGTTTTTCACGCTTAATTATTGCGCAACAATAACCAGTGTCCTTCTCTGGGTTTGTTTCTGCCCCCTACAGGCAGCCATGTGCTATGTACACGTTGCTGCTCTGGTTTCTGAGTACCTGTGGAGAAAAGGTGAGTTGCTGTAGTTATCACGGCTTCCATAAAATATGTCCAAACGTTTTATAATCTCTGTTTACAGAAGCCATAAATGAGTCAGAAGGTTCCTTAAGAATAAAAGTTATCCTGGAATGATAAATCACTGAGCACGAGGAAAAGACATTGTTGTCTTTCTGGCGTATTAATCTTTTGATTGATTTGAGCCTGAAGACTTAACTCGTGCTTGAAAAAAAAAAAACACTACAGTAAACGTAAAACTATTTGATTAAACATCATGCAGATGTAGATCAATATATGAAAAACAAATAAAAATGTGGATTTAATGTATTTCTAGATGAACAGTGTACAAGTTTTTGTTGTGTAAAAGGAAAACTGTCATGGTAACTGAAAGTCAGATTCACCTTCTTCTGCTACATTAGTTCAAGGGTCAAAGATTTGTTTGTAATAAAAATTTAAAAAACTTGTTCTCTAAAAAAACATTTTGTCTATGGGTGTTTTACTCATTCAACCAGATATTTTACAGATTACTGATGGTGATTTGTTAGAAACACGTCCCATACACATTATTATTTAAAGTCAACAGTTGACTGCAGCAGGCTGAGAGACTTCAGTAGTGAGTGAAAGACCATGCAGAACAAACACGTTTTATTATAAGGAGCTCCTTTAGTGTATACTGGTATGTATATACTGTATGTATATACTGTATATGTGTGTGTTTGTGTATATATATATATATATATATATATACATACATACAGGTGGTCCCCGACTTACGAGCGAGTTCCGTTCCTCCGAGTATCTCGTAAGGTGAAATCTCGTAATTCGGGGACTACCTTTTTTTTTTATATATATACCGCACGAGCACGTACATGTGCGGTAATGAACAGTTACCAAGCATTTCAACTATCCTAACACTTTAAAACACTTTAAAACATTTATAAAAAATATAAAAAAATTAATTTCTTACTTTGAGCTGCTGTTTATGCCTCCGCTCCGCTGCGTTACGTCCGAGCTCCCAGGCTTCCTGTAGCACCATGCAGTCCAAACCCTTTACAGGAAGGACTGTTAGTATGCTATCTTCATACATTTGGAGCCAGAAAAAAGTTTTAATAAGTTTTAATAAGAAAGCCGTCTGCGCGCACCGCCATTGGTAGCACCTGTTAGCATTAGCCCCTCCGAGTCCGCAGCTACGGGCAGTCCAGTTTAGCTGCACGTCCAAAAAGGCTGTCGGCTTTGTTATTACAAGTTTGCTGGGTGTCCCCCGATATCTTCTGCTTCCAGTCCGACATCGAGCCGAGCTCCAGGAACCTCTGATCGCACAAAGCCGGCTGTCCGGTGAAGCTACGAGGGTGAAGCTACGAGGCTAATGTTAGCTCATTCCTCCTCTGGCACACCGCCCGCTTAGCTCCGCTCGTTGCATGCAACGCTTTGGAAGCGATCGCTGAGCGATCCGCGGCTGCTACTCCAGTCCAGACACATACACAAAGTTCACCGAGTGTTTCCAGCTAGTTTATCCGTGTGAGGCAACCTCTGATCGGACGCACGGTCTTTAAAAGCCAGCAGCTCCCGGCCGCAGATTTCCAATCCCCTCCCGCTTAGCTCTGCTCGTTGCATGGTCAGGCGGAGGCGATCCGCTCGTTTTATGTCTGCCGGCACGCAGTTGGGAGCGATTGCTAATACGCTAAAAATTGAAATAAAACATAAAAATAACAATTATACTTAATTTATAAAGCCATTTAAAACAACCACAGCTGCAACAAAGTGCTGTACACATGAAATTAAGAACATTTAAACACACACACAAAAAAAATATATATATATTTTTTTTTTCATATTTTTATTAAATATGATAACCTCGTAAATCCG
>JBBPBX010025371.1:0-35525 GCA_038048925.1 Garcialebias charrua | reverse complement strand
TTTGTGCTGCTACTTCATTCTCTTTGACTTTTTAAAAAGTTTTTCTCAATAAAAAGAAACCCATCACAATCGCCAATCTCAATCTGAAGCGAAATCACGCACGCAGGGTGAAAGTCTTCATAACAGCAATGACATCGTACAGCTGGCTGCTGAATAATAAATGAGAAGGTGGTTTCTGAGGACTTGTGCACTGTCTACTTCTATTTGTCAGGAAGACAAAATTAATCTCAGGTGATTACCTTCACAGTGTCGCCTCAGGAAAACTGCATATCTAAACAGGCAGGGATCCGACAAACAAAAATAAAACTACCACACGCTGACTCACAGACTGAGAATAGCCCGTGTAGACATGCAGTCACCTGATGAACTCCAGTTGTATACTTGAACCCAGACAGATTCAGATCCAGACAATGTGCACAACTGGATGGACACACACACACAGTAGCACACTCACAAACCGAACCGGGGCGAGAGCTGTCACTCAATCGTATCATCAATTGAAGCCTTTTGTTGAGTTTTGTCTAATTGGTTCCCCTGCTGCCAGATCCATCTATACCCTTCAATCATTCCTTCTGTAAAGTCAATAGGGGGGATATAATAACCCGCTTTATCACTGAGAAGTAATTCAGTGATGAACGCAAGGCTAGCACCAACATTCACTCATCAACCATTCTGCTAAACTTCACTCATGGTGTGAGGGGTGGAATTGGAGAAAATCTGTGAGCAGTATTGAGCTACTTTGGTGCGCTCTAAAGTAAAAAAAAAAAAATCCTTCAGCAGTTCAGAGCAACTCCAATATGAATACTTTCACTCAAACTCACCAACCCTTCGCTCAAACCCAAAAAAGCCAAGCTGGGGCAAAAGTAGACTTACATGCGGCTGCTTGAGGGAATCTTCCGCCCATCTCTGAACCAAGTGATCTGGGGCCTCGGGAAGCTGTGTATTCGTGGTGCATGGATGAGAGCTCCCTCGCCCTGGGATACAGTTTGAGATCTCTCCCCCTCCACAAAACCTCCCATATCTAGAAGACATAAAAAATAAATGAAGGAGAAGGAAAGCAAATCCTCAGAACAAAAAAAAAAGAATGGTTTTAATCGTTATTCTCTCCTTTTTTAACCGATTTGCATGGTGTGCATCTTTTCTTTAATTTGCCAGTTACGTGCAATAATCCCATCACTTACAGGCAACCTGCACTTCTGTGCTGCACTGCATTATAGCACCCACTCGGTTTCTCACGATGCAGCGGTAGTGGCCAGCATGCAGTCGGTCTAGCGTGGGGATCAGGTACCTAATGGGTACATAAAAACACAAGTGCAATTGGTCATCACCAGTACGACAAACATTTTGTCATCTTGGTGCTGTTATATCACCCATGCTAAAGAGAATAAATGCACCGATCCACATTTTTCACTTCAGATCCGATACTTAATAACTGGGTATCGACCGATACCAATACTTTTCCGATCTGATACCGTTCAGATATGTGAATCTGTATACTGTATTGACATTTTTGTACTGTGACTATTCATTTTAACATTGTGTGAGATACACCCAATGAAGACAATCTTGAGCCTTACAACAGGAAACTCACAAACTTTAACAACACACAAGAGGCAGGTCTATACCACACACATGTCCTTCTCACTGATGGTGCAGCTGGAAAAACTAAAAAACCGCTAAGCATGATGGGAAAGACAACACAATCCACTCCCCTTAACCACTAAGGGAGTGGATTTAGTTGTCTTTCCCATAATGCTTAGCGTTTTTTTTGTTTTCCAGATGCACCTAAAGATGGAAAAAAAAATGCTAAGCATTATGGGAAAGACAACAAAATCCACTCCCTTAGTGGTTAAGGGGAGTGGATTTTGTTTTCTTTCCCATCATGCTTAGCGTTTTTTTTAGTTTTCCAGCTGCACCTAAAGCTGGAAATCTAAAAAAACGCCAAGCATTATGGGAAAGACAACAAAATCCACTCTTTCAGTGGTTAAAGGGAGTGGGCTGTGTTGTCTTTCCCATCATGCTTAGCGGTTTTTTTGTTTTTCCAGCTGCACCATCAGTGAGAAGGACATGTGTGTGGTATAGACCTGCCTCTTGTGTGCTATTAAACTTAGTTGGTTTCCTGTTGTAAAACTCAAGAGCGTCTTCATTGGGTTTAACTCACACAATGGTAAGACAGCAGTCACAGAATGTGATGGAACACAAATGCTCTTTGAAGCTGGATCGGAAATATCGGCAGGTTGGATCCGATATCCAATACTTAAATTATGCTGGTATCGGATACTGGATCGGATCGGCCCCATCCCTACTAAATAGGCTAAATTAATTGAGCCATTTACCTGGACACCTGAAACAGCTTAAATGGCATTCCACTTAAAAGGTAAACACTCAACTATAACAAAGCATGTGGGACTTGATGTAACACTGGATGGTAGATACAGAGCGGCAGGAAGGAGAGACTATTTTTTTTACACTAGCACAGCTGAGTACCTGACAGGCAGGACTCACAAAATCCTATCCTGTATCTTCAGTCTGTTCAATCAAATCCTACAAGCACCTGTCACATGTTTCAGACAGCCACAGCTCTGTCTTCTCTCCTCTGACATACATTCATGTTAAATGGTGTGAGTGAAAAGCTAGTTAGATAGCCTGAATTCTCAGTCTGGAAATGGTTAGCCACAAAGAAGTTTGGCATTTACCACAGCCACGATTACCTACATTGCACTACGTCTGCAATTCGGATGTGGGGAGGTTGGTGTGTGTGTGTGTGTGTGGGGTTCTGATTAAATGGATTCCAGTTCTACTCTTTGATCAAGTATGGTGAAGAATAATAAGCAGAGTGCTGGCTTGTGAGGCAGACCCAGAAACTAAGCCACAAAAAGACGAAGAGTGGGGGGTAGAAAGATGTATGAGGGAGTGAAAAGGGATGGGAGGGATGCTGGGTGAGTGTGTTTGTGTGATAGCAGTGATAACAATCACACAATCTCCCCTAAGACTGTTTGTCCATGTCTAGGGCTTTGGTCAGACTGTGAATAAAGTCCTGAAAATGGGACTCGAACTGGATAGAAGGTGACTTTGACTGTGGTTTTTCACTGTGACTTGCGGGGACATATGTACCGTATTTTTCAAACTATAAGTCACGTGTTTTTTTTACATAATTTGCATGCTCTGTGACATATACTGTATGCTGAAGCAATGTATTTATGGATTTTCCCCCATATTTATAAACCAACTTTTGGCTGAGATATAACCGTTTTCATTCATTCTGACTGAAAATATTGAACACTACTATTTTCAGCCACTAGATGGCACCATAGTTGCCAAGTCTGCTTATTTCAAGCGACATTGGGCTTGTTTTTTCCTGGAGTCACTTATAAAATGGGTGAGCCGCTTGTGGCGTTTTTTGGGCTTGCCTTGGGCGTTGAGTCGCATATTTGGGCTTGTTTTCGTGTCAAACAGTAATGCGAGTGGTAGGTAGTTTGTCACGCCCCCCCTTCCACGTATGTTACGTTAAGGCGGATGTTTTTGGGCTTGTTTTCAAAGAGTAAGTCGCTCGTTTGGGCTTGTTTTCATGGGGCTGACCGCTTGTTTCTGTCGTGAGATCTGGCAACACTGGTGTCATGTAATAGATAAAAGTGGCAATTAATGACACAATCAGCTTGCCATAGCCTGCCACTGTCATCTAAGCTCACCTGGAGCAACCGTCAAAACAGCTTCATTTCGCTGCACCGCCCCGGCGAAATGCAACTAATTTGACCATTGAAGTGCATTTATTAAGTTCAACTGAGACACACCTTTGCTATAATTTGGAGCAAACAAATAATTGTTTTAGGTGCTTAGCTTGTTAAATTTCTAAGAAATGTGCAGCATCCCTCCTTCATGAGTTCCTCCCTCTATGTGCTCCCGGAGCATCGAGGCACCAAATACTTTTGAAATGCAACTGGTTTGACCATTAAAGTCTTTTAATTAAGCAAAAGTTTAACTGAGACACACCTTTACTATAAAGTTGAGCAAACAAATATATGTTTTTAGGTGGTTAATTTGTTAAATTTACACAGCTACTCCTCCCGTGCGTGTGCTTACTTCCACATGCATGCGCTTACTTCTGCGTATAAGCGTTTGAAATGCACCTGATTTTACAGTCAAAGTCCTTTTTTTTAAGTAAAAGTTCAACTGAGACACACCTTTACTATAAAGTTGATCAAACAAACAATTGTTTTTAGTTGGTTATATTGTTAAATTTTCACAGCGACTCGTCCTGTGCATGTGCTTACTTCCGTGTATCGGCTTTTGAAGTGCAGCTGATTTGACCATCAAAGTGCATTTATTAAGTGGACGTCAAGCCTAGGATATAGTTGACGCGTCGCATAGGGCGCGCGGCCAAAGTGACGCAATCGCGAAGTCCCCGCCCCCGCGCTTTGGCCAGCGCGTTGGTTTCGCGCGTGGTCGTGCACCTCCCAGATTTTGAAGCTCCGCAAGCCTAGCGCGCGCGCCAAATTGATTGACAGGTGGGTGTGGACCTCACCGACAGCCTTCACGCCAGATTCTGCAGCTGTCTGCGCCGCTGTGGTCGTGGAAACGGCGTCGCGAGGCATGGAGGAATGTTTTGTGACACAAAATGTATTAAATTCTCCTTCATTCCTGATCTGGAGTCGGACTTTTCTTTTGTTTTTTCGCCAAAAGTCACGTGATCGCTTTCTCCTCCGCTGACTCCATGCATTAAAGCCGCAAATAAAGACAACAGTTCAGCACGCGAGCGGAAAGCTATTTCTTTTTGTTGTGTGATTTCAAACAGTTCTTCTTCTACGGTAGATTTCTTCTTCTACACCCTTTCTTGCAACATATGCACAGGTTTTAGAGGGTACTGCCACCTGCTGGTCAGTAAAAGAACAGCACTTTGCCAAGCGCTGCCGTGCCACACCATAAACGCATGCACAGTGCGCGCGCAGCACGTGCGCTCCAGCTTGCGGACCAAAGTGCGACTATATCCGAGCCTTTAGACTGAGACACACCTTTGCTATAATTTCAGCAAACAAATAAATGTTTTTAAGTGTTAATCTTGGTACATTCTTGTTAAAGTTCTCCCTTGTATGCTCTAGTGGCCACCCTTTGGCAGCCAGTTGATTTTTGGCACAACACTGGCCCACATTTCTGGGTTGTCAGTGGTGACGCATAATAGATGCGACATATATGGTGAAGCAATGTATTTATGGATTCTTCCACTTTCTTAGACATATTTGGACTGATGCGACTTATAGGGCGGTGCGATGTGTACGGCGGAAAATACGGTAAGACCCATGTTACCACAGACAGAAGCCACGATGTACACTGTTAGAAACAACTCTCCTGCATTGTGTTAAGTGGATGAAATATGTAATATATCATGTCCGGGAGAACTCTGCCATCAATGAAAGAGCATCTTACCGCTTGTCGAGCAGAGAAGCACACCCACGCTGTACAAGACGATGAAAAGCACGCACTGTGTTACTCTATTACAACAATGATGGTTTTGACAGAAAAAAAAGGCAAGAGAAGAGTGAAAAGCACATTATCTGCTTACACCATCCCTGAATGTGGAACACACTCTGAAATACAAATCAGAATGAATCTGAAATTCCCAAAACACAACAGGGAGATGTGCAGCCAAATCAGGGTTGAATAAATTCATGAAGAAGGAGTCTGGAAAATGAATGAAAATGAGCAATTGTGCTATTAGTTACAATTAAATGCTGTTAAAATGTCCTCCTGTGGTGAGATAATTACAGTTGATGAATAAAAGAAATGATAACAGAATCAGTTCTGGTATGCAAGGTTACACTCCTCACCTGTACTCCAGGGAGAAGCGGGTGAGCTCGGTCCCGTTGTAGATCCATTTGAATTCCAGGGGCCAGCTGCCCTCCGCCATGCAGGTCAGCACCAGGCGGTTTCCCTCCAGGTGAACCTGGGTCTGAGGAGGATCCATCTTAAAATATGGCGGGACATCATCTACTAGAAGCAGAAAGAGGAAAAGGCAAAAATGAGTCATAAAAATGCCACAGGAAACAAAAGTGTGAATAAAGACTGAAAGTGAAACCATGAGTGTTTTAGTAAAAAACAATAATAATAATTTAAAAAAATCTGTGATTCTGTAACTCATGTGAGAAGACTCACGACAATCTCAGCAGTTCACAGGAAATGAGAGTTTAGAACAAGCCATTTCCATTTTTCTTCTGCACTTATTAGGAACTTGAAGGTCAACAGCAAATATTGCCCCCCCAAAAAAGCAGATGGAATAAATTGCTTGTGCAAACACATCTTTACTCTTTTCTTTCAAATTGAAATGTGCTGGCAGAGGAGGGAGAGAGCAATTTGTGCTGCAAAAATGTAGTTTAAATGAACACTTCCATACCTTTAAACTACTAAAAGGAGGACGGGGTGGAAGATGGAGAGAGGAGCGGGAACAGTCAAAGCAGATGGAGAAAAATACAACATTAAGAAGAAGAAAAAATGGAACGCAAGCAATTTAGACGAGGAACGAGTAAGAAGGTGGGAAGCAATGGGAGGTGCCGGTGGAAGGGGTTGCTTTAGAAAACACAAAGTTTCACCTTCTTAAACCCCCGTTCTCTGACAGGATGAGTTATGCTTTGAGCCTTCCTTCATTTATCTTTATAGTTCCCTAATGCAGCCAGATTATACAAGCCCCATCTGCAACACTGCACACATCCAGTGCAGCCACAAAAAAACCTTTAAGGTGATGCACAAAGTCCAGGACTGAGTTTCGAGACAAAGTGCTTTCATTTGAGCTGATGAAAAAGGCATGATCAGACCTATTGATCTGTCTGCCTCACCAGCCATAGGCGACACCGAGCCAATTGTGCCGATGTTTGTGGCGGGCTAATTAAAGTCTGTATTAATAGTTGCGGCAAGTCGCCGAAGCCCGAAGCACGGCTGGTTTTACGCCTGCCACGCCGGTTGATTCACGATCACGGCTGATCACTGGTGCCTTCCTTACGCTCCACACCTGTACACGAGTTCAAACGCAAGATTTATGAGATCGGATGCAGAGCGTGGTGTGGCAGAACAGGGTAAATGTGAGGGCAGTCCTATCGAGCAGGGAAGGGGACTCAGAAAATGTAACCTGATGGAAATCATAAATAAAAGAATGGCAACGGAGCTCTGTGTTTTCCCATAAGGACAGGCAGCCGTGAGTACAGAGTGTGCACACATACCAGAACACATTCTAGTTTGGTAGTCTTTTAATCATACTCAAAATTATTTGTAACCAGATTAGATCGATTTATAGATAAACAGAATATTTAAGCAATAGTCAATATGGTTTTAGAGCAAATAATTCAACATCATCAAAATGGTGTACCACAAGGCTCAGTCTTAGGACCAACCCTTTTTACAATTTACATAGCTAATCTAGGTCAGAGCATTCCTGGTGCATCCTTACAATTCTTGCTGATGACACAGTTGTTTACTGCCGAGCTAAAACAGTAGCTAAGGCTTTCCAGTCTCTGCAATTTGCTTTTGACATCATTCAGTCAGATTTGTTCCATCTCAAACTTGTCCTAAATGCTGATAAAACAAAAGGGATGTTTTTTCAAGTAGAAAGTCGGTCCCAGCAGATCTTCCTCTGATTTTATCTCAAATGGTGTCCCAATTGAGTTTGTTGATTCTTATAAATATTTGGGTATCCTGGTCGATTCACATCTCTCTTTTAAACTCCACGTGGAAAACCTAGTAAAGAAACTGAAAGTTAAACTGGGTTTCTTTTTCAGAAACAGATCATGTCTAACACTGAATGTTAGGAAACGCCTTGTATCTGTGACTTTCCTTCCCTCCATTGATTACGGTGACATTCTCTACATGAATGCTCCTACAAGCACCCTGCGGATGTTGGATGTTGTCTATCATGGTGCACTAAGATTCATAACTGGTTGTGATTATCGTACCCACCACTGCACCCTGTATTCACTGGTTAACTGGACATCATTAACCTCACGCAGACTCTTCCACTGGTACATTTTCATCTTTAAATCACTTCTTGGTCTGCTGCCCTCATACATCTCCTCCTACATGTCTTTGCGTGAGTGCAGCTACAGTGTGCGCTCTCAGGACATGATTACCTGCAGTGTTCCATCAGTGAGGACTGAACTTGGAAAAAGGGCCTTCTCCTACTCTGCTCCTGCTTCATGGAATATCTTACAAAAAGATCTGAAGCTCTCGGCCCTGACCTCTCTAAATGGTTTTAAGAATCTTTTGGAATCCTGGCAAAAACCATTGCAGATATGTTCTTGTTTTTGATTTTGTACATCTACCTTGTGGTGTTTTGCTAGTTTTTTGATACGTTGCATTTCACTTTGTATTTCTCTCATGTTTTTCTGTTGTTTGTTGTTTAAGGAAATTCTACCATTGCTGTTCATCATTCTTTAGTTTGTAGCAGGTCGCTTTTGTAAATGAGCCCTCGAGGCTCAATAAGATTTACCAGACTAAATAAAGGTTGAATGAATGAATGAATAAATGGTTCTCATGGAACTAATAGAAGAGATAACAATTGCTGTTGATCAAAAACAGTACTGTATTGTGTTAGCGTTTGTTGATTTATAAAAAAAGACTTTGACACTTCTGACCACACAATTATCCTTGAAACACTGAATAAATATGGCATTAGAGGATTAGCACTACAGTGGGTATCCAGTTATTTCAATAATAGGAGACAGTTTGTACAAGAAAACAATGTAAAATCTGAATTTTGTGTTAATGGATGTGTTGTTTGTTTTGTATGTGAATGATCTGGCTGATGTGTCAGGGTTTTTGAAAAGTGTTTTATTTGCAAATAATACCACTTTTTTTTTGTATGGGTGAAGATATTGAACGGATGTAAGAGATGAAGGCAGAAGTCGTACAAATACAAACATGGTTCTAACTTAATAAGTTATCCTTAAATTGAGAAAAACAAACTATATGGTATTTAGTAATAGAAAGAAAATGATCAAAGTCCCATTTAAACTTGACAGTATTGAAATTCATAGAGTTAATGAAATACAATTTTGAGGTGTCATTATTGATGAGAAGCTGACATGGAAATCTCATAATTTACTTAAGAATAAAAATAAAACAAATTGCATTACTGTATAAAGTAAGAGTTTTTGAATGACAAAGCTTTGCATATATTGTTTAATGTAACAATTGTTCCACATTTAATCTATTGTATTGAAGTTTGGGAAAAAGCATGCAAAACAATTATAAATCCTATTGTCATTTTACAAAAAAAGAGCTATAGAATTATTAGTAGGAAGTGCTATGGTCAGCCAATAAATATATTATTTCATCATTTGAAATTATTAAAATTTTATGATTTGGTTGAATATAGTATTTTACAAGTCATGTATAAAGCTCATAAAAATTACCCCCAAATATTCAATTACAATTTGTTGTTCTTTTAAATGGATGAATAAACAAATAAATAAAAACTACTACTTGAAAAAATGACATCTAATTCAACAAGCAGTCAATTTATATATATTTTTTTTGTTCAACACTACTCTTTGACTCATTTGCTCTGCCTGTCACTCTTCCATCAACGTCTCAAAAACAAACACTATCAAAACCAAAAGGCAACTGATCTAGTCTGAGCTCAGTAAGGGAGCCATCACGATTTTATTTTTATTTTTTTCTCCATGCCCAGGCTGCTGGAGTGGTGGCTCCGCTGTAATTCCATCCACCAGAAAATGCATTTGCACTTGACACACACACACCAAATCCAAAACATTCACTTATGGCTGAACAAACACGCATAAAGCAACATGAGACCACTTCTAGCCGAATCAGGGGCTTGGTGGCTGTGTGCACTTAGCGTTGCCACACCATCAACCAGGCCACCATTAGGAACATGCAATATCTAGACTCATACATGAATTTTCTGTGCCGTTGATAGTTTTTATTTATTTATCTTTTGTTATTGTCTTCATATTTCACCGTGTTTTCTCTGTTTTATCACTACGATTCATCATGTTTAATTTCTCAGCGTCTCCCTGTGTCATCAGTCATTTTTCCATCAGTCGTCCTCGTCCTCTGTTAACCATCGTGTTCATTAGTCTCAGGTGTTGCCACTAGTAATCATTCCTCCTAGCCTACCTATAGTCCTGATTCTATTTCGCTCATCAGTCCCTCCTGTTACACTCTTTGGACCTTGCTTGCACCTTGTTGATTTGATCGCAGGTCTTGTTTTATTGCTACCCTGTCAGCAAATACATATTTTTAATTAAAGTTCAGGTTTTGTCTTTAGTCTTCGCGCTTCCGTCTAGGTCCATCCTGAAACAATCCTTGACAGTCTGAGGTTAGGAACATGCATGATATTGACTTACTGATGTGAAATTGTGGAATGGGGAATTGAGTGCACTCTAATCTCCTCTGTGATTACCTGGTATGCTCATGTGATCACATTCCTTGCTGGCTCAAATGACCCATCAAAATGAAATCTGATCATAAATCTCTGCGCGTGACTTGTGTGTGACAATGGCGGCCAGTTTTACATTTAGAGCGAGGAGAAAGTTTCTAAGAGCAAACGCAGCTAACGAGAGAGAAAAGTCAATGTTTAAATTAATCAAGAGCTCAAACTCTGATCACAATTATTATTTTTTTTTTGGGGGGGGGGGGGGAAGAAGCTCTGCCCCTCCAAAAAAAAGAAAGAAAATTATATATACAGGTGGTCCCCGACTTACGAACGAGTTCCGTTCCTATGCACCGTTCATAACTCGAAAATTCACAAGTCAGAACGCATTACACGTGGCGTTCGTAAGTCCGGATTTTTGGTCGTAAGTCGGAAAATGTATGCTAATGCTGCGCCGCACACCCGTTTATCAACATGAGACTGAACGAGCGTACATACTGGTTCATAAACATGCACAGAACTTAATTTACAAATGGTTAGCTAACACACTTTCATCTAAAAACACATACCAGTGCTGCATTTACTGTACAACAGTACTGTTCGTAAGCGCGTTTGTAAGTCCGGAACGTCGTAAGTCGAGGCCGTCGTAAGTCGAGGACCACCTGCATATATAAATAAAACCTCCCTTCTGTGTAACCATTACATGCAATATTTAGTTTAAACCTTAATAGACCGTCAACACATCTTCTGCAACAAGACAGGACTAAATCTTTTGCACTGGCCTCCCTAAACTAATGAGTTTCCAAAGAAAAAAAAACTCCTGTGGCCCAGATTCTCTCCTTCCTCACTGTGTTTTGTGATAGTCAAGGTAAACTCAAACTTGCTCACAACAAATTTGTGTCTGTAAAACATACTGCATGCACTCTAAAGTGGCAGGATTATATTCCTTCTCGAGCAAGCCAAGGCAGACGAATACATAATGTAAAAATATGCACTGTGCATGTGTATATGTCAAGGTTGGAAGCTGCGTCTATTTTTGCTTATGCAGATGTGAACTTTTACATGCATCGGGCTTGTACAGCGGTACAAAGCTCTGGCAATTTACACAGAGCGGTGCGCCGTAAACTGCTCTTCTGTTGTTACTAATGTGTTGGGATGTTCTCCACTGTGGTATTATCATCAGCTGACATAATCCAAAATTTGTTTCAGTTGTCATTTCCTCCAAGTGCACAGTGGCTTCTTCAAATAAAAAGTCTATGTACACCACTTGTGTTTTCTTCCAGGCATGCAATTACACATTTTACAAATGAACAGCAATGTGTGTTTATCTCATTACAGCTGCTTGGCTGCACTGAATCAAGGTAAAGCTGGCATTTATTCTAAAAAGACAGCAGTGGAGGTAGGGTAAAAAGAAAGCACACGTGCAGGGAAGACATATTGCTTCCTTCGTGCCAATGTAGAATGCAGAGGCAGCATTGGTTTGGCAGGTGCATGGCAGCACGCGCTGCAGGCTTCACATCCAGATGGAAAGCTAGAGGGCAGTCCCTCTCGAGTAGAAGCTCCTCCAGCACACTGACCGCAGATACAAGCCAAATGGAGTCAGCAGATCTTGGGAAGACCAAAAACTGGAATGGGAGGACCAGGAGGGCTTTTTATGTGGCTGCTGTGCAGACCAGCTGCTCTCAACAGCCAATCTGCAGCACCACAGCCCATTCACCACAGACATAAAAACACCTTATTCTAACCTGACAGCTGAGGTTGAATGGTGGCATGACTCCAGTCGGGTCCCCTGCTGCATGTACAGAATTTTAATGGCTGCGAGACAAAGACCACAGGCACCAGGGCAGTTTTATATACCAAAGCCCATTGTGTGCTGCGTTGCACCATGCTGGCATGCAATCGCACAGACGGTGTTCACATTCGGCTTTTGTCTTGTATTTTTTTTCCATTTGCTTATTTTGCGCCTCACCTCCTAACCTCAGCTCTACTCCAGCAGCAGGGAGCTCTTCGCCCCCTCTGTTTAATCCTCGGGTACCTGCGTTTCAGTTTGTGTAACTACATCCTTGCTGGCACTTGGCACTGTGGGACTGAGATTCAGCAATAGTGGATGGTGGAGCGACAGATTGTTGAAATATTTTGAGTTTTCTTGTGATCCACTCTTATTGTCTCAAGTTTCACTTGCTCAGTCTCATTTATTTATTTGCACACTCATTTTTCTACAGCCATGCATATCCAATTTCCTGCTTTGTTCACACAGACCAATTTCCTTCACAGCGCATCATGTCTGGATGGATTAGATCTCGGGGATTTTTTCAGGCACGTTCCATTGGTGTGGTCATTTTAATTTGGACATTTTTGGAAGCGAGTGGACCCACACAGACTGGAGGTAGATGTCATTAAAGTTCTGCCTGTTCCCATAACAATCATGTTTATCTAACATCCGGCTCCCCGACTGGCCTTCACAGGCTGGCTTATCTCAACACGCCTGAGAAGTTTTGTAAACCAGATGCTCTCATCCCCCTCACAAACCTGCTACCAAAGGTGGGCATATGAACGCAAGGGACCGCTAATGCGCTAATCCGCTTACAGTGGACCTAACGTTTTTGTAAGCGTAACAGCGGAGTGACTAACTTTTATAATTCATAAGCGGATTTGTGCTATTTTTATTTACAATGCAGTACCGCTAATAACTAATTATCTATCAGTAAAAACGAATAAACTTATTACAGGCTCTTAAAATAAAAAACTAAAAATGGACTATTCCATCTTGACATCTTCCGGGTCAGAGGTGAACTCGGTGCTAACGTTTATGGCTAGCTGGTTGTGCTGGGTTACTTGGATAAATCCGCAGAGAACCCCGCTGTTTCAAGCCAAATTAACGCGGCCGGAGGATTTTATTGTGTGTTTTGTGTCGACCACTCGACGGTGAGTCGTTAGTTTTATGTATTTTGGTTACTTTTATGTATAAATGCGGTGGCGACACGCCCGTGTATTTGAGATTTAAAAGTGGTCTTAGGGATTAAAAGATCATTCTCTTTTTTGTTAATTTCGTGGCCGAATAGAATATATGTACGTAAAGTATTAAATAAATCCTTTGATTTTTGTAATTTCATCCTTTTAGGATCATTTTAGTTACTTTTCAGTTGGCAGTGTAGTGCAAATATTGCATAACGCTGCCGGCTACCAATTGTCGAATATAAATAGCGGATTAGATTAGCTTCCCCTAATTTTCATAAGACATTTGTGCTTTTGAAATTGTGGACCTAAAAAAATTAATAAGCGTTTTAGAAATTGTGGAACTAATTTTTTGATTAGCGTTGCCCACCACTGCCTGCTACTGAGGAATTCCACTGACTTTTCAGAGGAGCACAGCTGAATAAACATTCTGTCATCATTTCAGGACTCTCGCCTCTGGCCGACCTCGGCAGCTCCCCCCATGAGTGTGCACAGATCTATGAGCTGGCTGCTCAAACCACCTTTGAGTCCCCCCTCCCTGCCTTCTGCGTAATGTCGGCGTCATTAAGTGCTTGTGTGCGAGATTTATTTAATTACCACATTTTTGACCTTCAAACAGAGGTCAAAAATGTGTTAGGATTTTTTTTGTCTCCAAACCCTATGTGTTATTTTTCACCACTTTTATTATTTGTCCAACAGATCTCACTTGTAAATGAGTCTTCGAGGCTCAATGTGATTTATCTGTTTAAATAAAGGTAAAATGAATGTCATCCAAGACAATTTAGAGCCTTCATTTAGTTTGGATTGGTCTTTAACGTGTGAGAAGGGTCATGGCGAGCTTCTGTGATGGGGGTTATGGAACTGTCATGACAGCATCCTTGGCCTGATAATGATACGGCAAAAGCATGAGGGTCGGAGGTGGCATCTAGAAAGCTAATGAAATTCTTTGTTTTTGATCGACATACTCCTACATAATAGCTTGCCTAAAGCTTTACAAACTGAAATGAAAATGTTCGGGGCAGGACTTTAAGTACTTGTAATAGAGACATGAATACACACAAATGCACAAAAATACAGAGCTATCCTCTCGAAAACACAGCCAGTTGTGGAGGTCAGGATGATCACAAGCCGCTGTCATCGTGACAACAGGTACCGATTTACACTCCATCTCTAAGGTGAGTCAGAAATGGAGGGCAACGTGAAAGAAAGGATTAGGAAAAAGAGGGAACGGAAGAAGACAGAGAGGAGAAAAAAGGACGACGGCGAAGCAGACCGCGAGAAACATGCAGGGTTCAACAAAGAGAGGTGGTGGAGAAATGATGGAGAGGCAGGCTGATACGAAGAACAGAGTCGTGGAAAGAGAAAAATGAAAAGAGGGGAAAAAAAGGTGTCCTCCAACAAAAGACAGCAAGGTGAAGCGGCCCATTACAGGACGAGCCAAACAAGAAAACTGGGCCTGGAGACAGAGACAGGAGATGAAGAGCTTTTGTGTACCCCTACATTCATTTACACAAATGACTCGTGGATCAGCATCTGCATACCACAAGTAAGTGTCTGTCACAGCTTGATGTACCCCAGGCTTTCCTCCACCTGGATTTATAGCCTCCAATGCATGTTTGTCCAGCTTTCAAGGCACACAATTGCACTGTAGAAGATATTGTTGTATCCCTGTTGTAGTAGTGCAGACTCCTATACAGTCACGCTTAATACTCAAAGGAATAGATGAAGAAATATGGATTTTTATGTCAAGTCATTAAAATGTTTTTCTTTTTGATGCTGTGTCGGCTTTGATGTTGCAGAAAAAGTCCTCAGGTCCTCTGCCGACGAAACACAGCCACTATCCCAGCTGTATTTAGTGGATTGCCACGGGTTAATTGATGTGTAATTGATGAAATTAATTGAGGTGTAATGTACCGCGGTGACGTGTCTGGGAACTCAATCAGCCGCGGGCTTGCGGTCGGTGCACGTTTAGGTGTGCCCGTTTGTCTTCGTGAGGCTACAGCAACACAATTAGAAGCAGTACTGTACCATCGAGCCAACAAATGGAGATTTAATTAGGAGCGAAGACGGAACGGGAGGCCAGTCAATGGGCAGCAGATTGAATTATCTGGACATACAGTCCAGCACGCAGCCCAGACAAATTCACAGTCGCACACATACCCGAACACACACACTCCCTCTCTGTTTGGAATTCTTTCCTGTTTGCCTCATTGCGCCTCAGAGTACTTTCCTCCACCTCCCCGCCATCCGTTGCCTGTCCGAAATTATCTTCCCCTTTTAGATTCTATCTTCCCTCTTCCTTTTTCATCTTGATTTTCTCTTTTCTCCTTCAAAATAACTTTCTTCTGCACTTGTTGAGGCAACATTTATTTCTTTTCCGCCTTGACCTCTCTATCGCTACTGATGTTTTCATGGACTCTCCATGTCCTCTCATTTCTGCTCACAAACTCTCACTCTCCATGTCTCTTCCATCTGAGGTTTCTGCCAAAATGTCTCCATTGTCTTCTGTCTTTTTTGCACTGCTTCTTTCACTGTATCTCCTTTCCCTTTAGTCGTTGCTCTCTCGTTCTTCTCAGCAGTATATTGTATGGCTCGCCAAGGGACGTGTCTGTGATATCCAGGAGCCTAATTAGCAAGTCCAGCTTCTGGCAGAGAGCTCAGCTCACAGAGGAGCACAGGCACAAGGCCCGGTCTCTATTAATGAGACCTCGCACACCCACAGCCACCATTACACGCCCTCTGCAGCAGCCAGTCTTGTTGGCTCAGCCTTGTCCGACGAGCAGTGGCAAAACCCCAGCTGAACAAATGTAGCAAGATGTAAGAAAGTTATGTCTTTAATCATGAAAGAGTTGTCGTACAGCAGCTTTAGAGGTTCTGGTCAGACTTTGTAGTACACAAGGAAGATTTATGTCCAAGAGCAACAGTGAACTCTGAACACACTCTTGAAACCAACAAATGGGGCCTCGTCGCACTTTTTTAGGGACAAGACATATGAAATTGTTAAGGTTGAGCAATTTGAAGAGCTCTTATGGTTGGAACACTAAGGGAAATGGTTGAGGCTTTCAACCTGATTTAGTGGGCCACCTGAAAGTCTTATTTCCCAGGTGTGACAGACAGTGTCTACGTTATGAAAAAAAAGAAGTTCGTGTGCCATAATCACGTGCCTCTTTTGGACTTTCCTCTTTCCAACAAGAATGCTCTACGCAGTAAAAACAGGACAAGCTCTTTCACTTGGTTTTTGTGACAACTAATTACCGTATTTTCTGGACTATAAGTCACACCTTTTTTCCTAATTTGCATGCCCTGTGACTTATAGAGAGGTGAGACTTGTTTATGGATTTTTCCCCATATTTTTAGACCAATTTTTGGCTCAGATATGACCGTTTTTCCATTTTGGCAAAAATGGTAAAGTACCAATTTTGTCCGCTAGGGTACACCGACCGTTCCCACCTCATGTGTCCGACGAGAGCCTCCTCTGGTCGGATTCACTCTGTCGCAGCCCGGCCTCCTGCTCTGGAGGTATGAACTAGCTACTTCGCTGTTAGCTCAGTGTTTGTTAGCAAAATAGGTCAAGAACCACAGGACAGATTTTGATCAAACTTACAGAAAGTAATCACTAGATGGATATTTACAACTGATTAGCTTTATGAGATGTTTCAGATAAAATTTGACGTTTTATAGACGTAAATGTGTCGCGGTTAGCTTCGTTGATTTTCCTTGTACTTTTTCAAAGCGAAAGAATTTAAATCCAGCAGATTTGACCATTACGTGAATTTATAAAAGAACGGTTAAGCTAAGACACATCTTTGCTATAATTTTCAGCAGACAAATAATTGTTTTTACCGTGTTAATCTTGTGAAAAGTCCTTCCATGCATGCTTCTGTTGTCTTCATTTTCAGCAAGGCAAATGACGAGCTGACGCGTCGCGTAGCGGTGACGCATAATAGAAGCAAAATTTTTTAAATCCAGCAGATTTGACCATTACGTGAATTTATTAATGAACAGTTAAGCTAAGACACATGTTTGCTATAATTTTCAGCAGACAAATAATTGTTTTTACTGTGTTAATCTTGTGAAAAGTCCTTCCGTGCATGCTTCTGTGGTCGTCATTTTCAGCAGGGCAAATGACGAGCTGACGCGTCGCGTAGCGGTGACGCATAATAGATGCGATTTATATAAAGGTGCGACCTGTTTATGGATTTTTCCAATTTATTGACAATAGTTGGACAAAGCGACTTATATAAAGGTGCGACCTATAGTCCAGAAAATACTGTACCATCATTTGAGATTAATAGAGGAAGCAACCTAAAACAAATGAATGACACTGGGTGACGAACACAGAAAAGGAAAGAAAGTGAGAGGAGCACCGGCCAGCTTTTACTCAGGGCTTGAGAGAATTGGAAATAGGCCTAAGTGAATTTGGAAAGTAGGGCGAAGAGTAATGCAATAAATAAAACAAACAAACACATTGAAATGTGAATTCCACAAGGCCTTGGGTCATTAGAGTTAATACTGTGCATAATGCCATCTGCTGTGATTGTTTACACCAGGCTGGATAATTAGATCCTAATTAGTAGATGGTATGGTGGGGAAAACCTTATTTCACACGCACTCAGAAGAAGATAATCAGATGCACCTGCAATGTTGGGCTGTCCGTCCACCCTGGGACCAGTGGGTAGCTCTGTAAAGACACAGTGGGTCTTGATGTAATTGCTCAATGCACCAAACAGTATTTGTATCTTCTTTCCTTCCCATCATTAACATATAAATAGAGTTGTATTTATTTGGAGTCGTCTTCTCTCTTGACATTGCTAAAACCCGTGTTCCTCTTGTTCTCCTTTGTACCACTTAGTGTCAAAGACGGGAATAAAAAATATGCATGTGCACATTCTCAGCTTTGTGTTTGCATCTGTGTGTGTTCAAAACAAAGTATTGTCAGGAAAAATTGCATGAACTCTAAATGCCATACTCCCTCTTCCCAACTGATTCCTTTGAACTTCTGAACAAGAGGCACACCATTGGCTTGCTAATAGCGTTTTTGCTAAGTTTGAGGTATCTTGGTCCCTGCCGTTATAATGTATGCTTGCAAAAGCTGGGGGTTGTGATTTTTATCAGTGTGGCAGAGTGCATGGCTGCCAAGCAGTGAGTAGAATATGCTAATGGCACAGAGCGGTTGACAGAAAAAAAGAATTATTACCTCCTTTCATTACATCTTCACCGGCCGCCTGTCGGTCCCCCTTTCTTCCGTTGGGCCCAGGCGTGAACAGCAATCAGCGTTGGCAATGTTTTATTTACCAGCTTTGAAGCAGACAAACACCCTCTTTGGTGTGAATTCATCAATCCGCTGAGGTATTGAGATCTCAGAGAGGTTCTATAACTGACAACAGGTCACCTGGATCCAACTACCGTATTTTTCCGGCCTTTAAGTTGCTCCGCCCCATAAGTTGCTTTAGTCCAATATGTCCAATAAATTGGAAAAATCCATAAATATGTCGCTTCGCCCCATAAGTCGCATCTATTATGCGTCACCGCTGACGCGTCGCGTATGTTATGCGTCACCGCTGACAACCCGAAATGTGGGCTGGTGTTTTGCCCTGCTGCAAATGGCGGCCACTGGAGCGTTAAGGACTTTAACAAGATTAACACGGTAAAAACAATTATTTGTTTGCTGAAAATTATAGCAAAGATGTGTCTTAGCTTAACCTTTCCTTAATAAATGCACGCAATTGTCAAATCAGCTGGATTTAAAAAGTAGTTTCGCTACGTGCACACGCACGGGTGGGACCGATGCATTTCTTAAAAATTTAGCAAGATAAACACTTTAAAAATATATATTTGTTATTTGACAGTATAACACGTGTTTCTTAGCTTAACTTTTCCTTAATAAATTCACGTAATGGTCAAATCAGCTGGATTTAAAAAGTAGTTTCGCTACGTGCACACGCACGGGTGGGACCGATGCATTTCTTTAAAATTTAGCAAGATAAACACTTAAAAATATATATTTGTTAGCTGACATTATAGCAAAAGTGTTTCTGAGCTTAACCTTTCCTTAATAAATTCACGTAATGGTCAAATCAGCTGGATTTAAATTGTTTCGCTTTGACGTCTTCCAAACGGTCGCGCGCGCTGCGAAAATAAATTATAAATAAATCGAATTTTCGCTCAAACATCTCCTAAGCTAATACGTTGTAAATGTCCATCCAGTGAGTACTTTCTGTAAGTTTCATCAAAATCTGTGTGGTTCATGAGCTATTTTGCTAACAAGGTAACAGTAGTTCAGACCTCCAGAGAGCAGGAGGCCGTGCTGCGGCAGAGTGAGTCCGACCAGAGGAGGCTTCTGTCGGACACATGAGCTGGGAACGGTCGGTGGACCCTAGCGGCCGAAAGTGGTACTGCCCCATTTTTTTCATCAGAACGAATGGAAACTGTCATATCTCAGCCAAAAATTGGTCTAAAAACATGGGGAAAAAATCCATAAATATGTCGCTTCGCTCCATATGTCGCAGGACATGAAAATTAGTAAAAAAAACTGCAACTTATAGGCCGGAAAATATGGTACGCGGGAAGAATGCCCGGTCACTTGGCGAGAAAGAGTTAAAAGTGACGTGTTGGGAGGAAGGTGACTGCACGGATGGACGAGTGGAGTTTTTTTCCATCTTCTCTAATTTCCACTGAGGTCTGGAGAGTAGCAGGATCATCACCTTTGTGAACAGGGCGGCCCGTGGGAGCTCGGAGTCCCCACTCCTAATTGAGACCTCTGGAGTGTGAGAGCTGACAGAACAGGGCTCGTCATATTCCTGACCCTCTCCACCACATTAAGGAGGGGGCTCTACATCCATTATTTTCCTCCCATCATCCCAGCCAGTGCAGAAAATCTTGCTTTGTAGCAATGTGGCAGCTTCGTATGGCGCCTCAAAGCTGCCAGCCTCCTTCCAGGCCACACGCGTCACCTCTTTGACATCCACACAGTTTCATTTGCCTCTTCCATGTCTGAAAGTGCACATGCACTAGAGAGGGGGCAGAGGAGGAACACAGCTAGCACTACGCCAGCAGGCAGACAAAGATCTAAACGCCCTGACATTATGCTAATGGTAGCGTTTGACTGGTTCTTACATGATTTCACACCACATTGCTCACCTCAATTATCAGATAGAGTAACGAGAGCCCAGTGAGAAGAGCGCAACTCGAGGAAAGCAAGAAAAAATCCCCATTCAGACGTACTAATTGTCTTGCTCTCTTCACATGATCTTTTAAGATGGTTTAGTGTGAGAAACATGACTTGTTAAAATTGGGTGAGGAAAATAAAGGTCCTATGTGAATACTATGAAATTATGCACGCTCAAGAGCGAAACTCCTGAATAACGATTAGATGCTAATTCTGTCAGACCACACAAGAAGCTGAAAGATGTGTTTCTGTTTTCTCTCCTCTGATTAGGTAAGTGCTCAGTTTAAGATTACAAAATGGATTATCACTTTTTATTTTTTATTTGATGATATATTTGTTATGTTTCGATAGCTGCTGTAAGGTCATTGTTGACTCGGTCTATCTTGGAAAAAAGATGTGTAAACTGTCTCAATCATATGTAACCAGCTAAATAAATGTTTAACTACAGTAACTCACAGCCTCCTGACAACAAGCAGTCCAGGCTCAACACGGACCTGAACCAGAACTCTGTTGTAATGAGTGTGGGGCAACCTTAGACCAAGCATGAAGTAAAACTTGATCAACATTTGCAAATTAGCCATTACGTATTAGCATGCATAATAAAAATAGCGTACAGGCAAACTTGTTCTTACTCTTTTTACCAGAGTCTTGTTGTCCATGCAGGAATAAAGCTTACTACTACCACCATGTGGATGAGCACGTTTCTACATCTATACGTATCACATTTTTACTACCGTATTTTCCGGTGTATAGGTCGCACCTTTTTATGGGTTTTTCAAGGCCTGCGACCTATACACCGGTGCGATCTATTTATGGATTTTTTTTCATATTTTTAGACCAATTTTTGGCTGAGTTATGGCCCTTTTTCCCTGTTGCATAAAATGGCGCAGTACCAGTTTCGGCCACCAGGGGGCAGTGCACGTGCAGTACCAGTTTCGGCCACCAGGGGGCAGTGCAAGTGCTGTACCCGCTAGGGGCATGAGTACCGGTACACCAACCCAAGAAGAAGAACGTTTCCAGCTCCTGTGCAAGTAGCGAGGACCTTCTCCTCCTGTGCCCGAAAAAACGCTCCTCTGCTCGGACTGATTCTGTCTGCCTCTGGGCTGGAGGTAGCTTCTGTTAGCTCTGTTTGTTTGCTGTTTGTTAGCAAGATAAGTCAAGAACCACTCAGCGGATTTTTCTGAAACTTACAGAATGGAATCACAGTGTGGACGTTTACAAGTGAGTACCTTTATTAGATGTTTGAGATAAAAAAATAAAAAAACGATCTTTTTGTAGCATGTAGCTTCGAGTGTTAGCTTCTGTATTTGTTATAAATAACATCGAATCCACTCGGTGTATATTTATTTCTGCTTACAGAGTAATTATAACACTCCAATGTACTTAACTATGTCCTGGATGAATCATTTGAGATGAGATTCGATTTTTATTCGTGTCAGAGGCGGGCATGGTCTCGTGTTGGCCTTCGTTTTATGTCTGTGTACTTCTGTTAACGTCATAAATGGCTTCAAAACCACTCGGTGTATATTTATTCTGCATACAGAATGCAATTATAGGAGCTTTAATGTACGTTACTATGGTCTCGAGAAAACATTTGACATAAAATTCGATTTTTTATTCATTTTCTGAGAGACGGACTCCTCTCGTTTTTAGCTTTTTTAGCTTGTGGTTTTACTTCGGTTTGCTTAAATAGCTTCAAAACCACTCGGTGTATATTTATTCTGCATACAGAATGCAATTATAGGAGCTTTAATGTACGTTACTATGGCCTCGAGAAAACATTTGACATAAAATTCGATTTTTTATTCATTTTCTGAGAGACGGACTCCTCTCGTTTTTAGCTTTTTTAGCTTGTGGTTTTACTTCGGTTTGCTTAAATAGCTTCAAAACCACTCGGTGTATATTTATTCTGCATACAGAATGCAATTATAGGAGCTTTAATGTACGTTACTATGGCCTCGAGAAAACATTTGACATAAAATTCAATTTTTTATTCATTTTCTGAGAGACGGACTCCTCTCGTTTTTAGCTTTGTTAGCTTCTGGCAGACATTAGCAGCAGAGCTAAACACTCGGTCCATATTGCCGGGTTGACTCAGCGGTCACGCGGTGCGTCAGCGGTGGATGACGCGTTACGTCGGCGGTGACGTAGGTGCGACCTATACACCCGTGCGACCTATTTATGGATTTTTCCAATTTATTGATAAATATTGGACACTGCGACCTATACAACGGTGCGACCAATACAACGGAAAATACGGTACATAATATCACATTTTTACTACATAATATCACATTTTTACTACATAATATCACGTTTTTAACTACATAATATCTTGTTTTTACTACATAATATCACATTTTACTACATAATATCACGTTTTTACTACATAATATCACATTTTTACTACATAATATCACGTTTTTACTACATACTTATCACGTTTGTACAATATAATTTCAAAAATTATTATTTCATGGATGACAGCAATACCCTTCCGTAGTTATGCACACAAACCTAAAATCTATTTTTTTTTTTACAACCCCTCCTTTAAAAATGCCTGCTATGTGTTTGTGATTATTTTAACAAGCCTGTTACTATAGACTTGTGTCATCGTGATCGGCAACTTGCGAGCCGCTTTACACAAAAAACACAACCCTTAATCAATAGTTCTCATAACACTCAAAACATAAACACTGCGTGGAGCTTGTTGCCAACAATGCTATCTAATATATGAGGCTGATGATGTTTTTCTAATTATATTTTTTTAAGCTTGCACTCAAAACATCGCTCCGAGAGCTTCTGCAGAGGCTGGTTTGCTTTCTTCCCTTTCTGATAAGAGCAAAGATAATACACTAAAATCCACCTTGTCTCATTCCAAGCCGAAACCATTACCTCTCAGCACACTCATTTCACCAGCACGGATATGAAGTAAACACGGATATAGAGAACTTTAGACATTTCTGGAGTAAAAGCCGAGGTTAGTCCTCTTTCCTACTGACTTATACATATGCAAGAGGTCTTTATGTACAAGAAGAAATTACAACCACAGCAATTTTACTCCTCACACAATGTCATGTACTCTATTTCCTGGAGGTTATTGTTAGAAATTATATAAATTTAAATTGTAGCACCATCTTCTATCAGGTTAATGTATTCACAGAGCTCTTTTTTTTTCTCTTTCTTCTGCTGTGTTATTGAAATGTTCCCATCACTGCTCTTAACACACACGCCAAAAAAAAACTTCATGTAGGTAATTCTCTGAACTTTCTCTGCCTCTGAGGACCTACAAAGCAGAGGAGTCGACTGTAACTGGCTGCATTCGCACATTTAAATGTGTATGGATGATCAAGCAGATTCGGCAGAACGCTGCTGGCACCCAAGCAAAGGCATGAGTGATTTGAAGGCTTAATGCGGCCCTCCACACCACGCCGAGTTATAGCCTGTGATTTGCATCATAAACGTCTGTTCAATTTCAACTTTTGGAAATGAATATCACTAAATTAAAACCTGACAGGGAGCCAGATGGAGGAGGCAGGAGTGAAACTCGTTTTTTCCACATTTGTATTTTCAATCCACGATAGGAACTAATTCCATATACATCTATAAGCCGTGCATAAATACACATCAAATAGCAGTTTTTTTTTCCAGACCTTATAATCCCCGGATAATCTTCATCTGCACTATAAGTGGTGGTAAATTGGAAAGGAGGTGCTCAAATGAACATATTTACATCTGTCCCATTAGTGAGACACTGAGAAGATACAGCTCAGATTGGCTGCAGCTTTGAAATGCCTTTAGGCACTTAAGAATTTCATTAGAAGCACTTTAACATACTGCGCCAAGCGTAATGTGCTTTAATACACATATAATGCTGTGGATTATAACAGTGGATATTAATAAATCACCAGTATTATTTATTAGAGCTTTTTAACCATAATAAAGTTAATGTCATGGTTAATCTCTGATGTGAATTCAACGGCTTTATGAGCTTTCCTTGTGGGTGTTTATGTGTGTCACATTTGTGTTTTATAAACAGTACCATATTTTCCACCGTACACGTTGCTCCGCCCTATAAGTTGCATCAGTCCATATTTGTCTAATGAAGTGGAAAAATCCATAAATTCATTCAACCTTTATTTCGTCAGGTTAATCGCATTGAGCCTCGAGGACTCATTTACAAGAGCGACCTGCTACAAACTAAAGAATGATGACAACAATAACAGTAGAAATGTCCTTAAACAATCAACAATAGACAAACACAAGAGAGAAATACAGTACAGATTTTTTAAAATATGTTTTAAAATATGTTGCTTTGCCGAATACGTTGCATCTATTATGCGTCACTGTTGATACGACCCGTTTTTTTATACTTCACCGCTGACAACCCAGAAATGTGGGCCGGTGTTGTGCCAAAAATCGATCGGCTGCCAAATGGCGGCCGCGAGAGCATGCACGTGAGGACTTTAACAAGAATTTAACAAGATTAACACTTAAAAACAATTATTTGTTTGCTCGAAATAATAGTAAATTTGTGTCTCAGTCTAACGCTTGCTTAATAAATGCACTTTGACAGTCAAATCAGCTGAATTTCAAAAAAAGTTTTGCTACCTTGGTGCTCCAGGAGGATGCAGAGGGAGGAAATCAGGAAGGAGGAACGCTGCTCGTTTCTTTGAAATTTAACAAGAAAAAGATCCTAAACAATTATTTTTTTGCTGGAAATAAAAGTGTGTCTCAGTCTAACTTTTTCTTAATAAATGCACTTTAATGGTCAAATTACAAAGTAGTTACATTTCGCCGGGGCAGTGCAGCTGGTTTGACGGTTCTAAGCAGCGAGCAGAAAAAAGGTGGGGAGAGTATAGCAAGCCGATTGTGTCATTAATAGCTGGTAAAGATTCTCAGTCATCCAGGACATGGTAAATTCAAAAAAGTTCAAGAAAAACAATAAAGTATAAATAAAGTATAATAAATAAAGTCCACTTGTTTTTGTATTGAACTTTTCTGAATTTGTCATTATAGACACGTTTACCTATAACATGATACAACGGCATGCCATATTACTACTACTACTCTGCTACCATCTAGTGGCTGAAAATGGTACTGTTCATTTTTTTCCTTTCAGTCAGAATGGATGAAAACGGTCATATCTCAGCCAAAAGTTGTTTATAAATTTGGGTGGAAAAAAATCCATAAATATGTTGTTTTGGCCTATAAGTCGCAGGGTATGCAAATTATGCAAAAAACAAACAAACTGCAACTTATAGGGTGAAAAATACAATACATCAAAATGATCTCTAAAGAGAAAGTTGAGATCTTTAAAGTGGGGTTCTGTGGAAAGGTAACAAACATACAATACGGGTTGGGAATAACACATCCAGCACCATCACATTGAATACAGGAGCCCCACAAGGATGTGTGCTGAGCCCCCTTCTATTCACCCTGCTAACACACGACTGCACACCATCATACAGCTCCAACCACTTCATCAAGTTTGCGGACGACACAACAGTGGTGGGTCTCATCAGCAACAACGATGAGACGGACTACAGGAACGAGGTGAGCCGCCTGGCCTTGTGGTGCGGACACAACAATCTCACTCTCAACGTGGAGAAGACAAAGGAGATTGTTGTGGACTTCAGGAAGAGGGATGCCCAACATGCCCCTCTGACCATCAACAGCACCACAGTGGAGAGAGTGGACAGCACCAAGTTCCTGGGAGTGCACGTCTCAGAGGACCTGTCCTGGAGCAGGAACACTGCATCACTGGCCAAGAAGGCTCACCAGCGTCTCTCTACTTTCTCCGCAAGCTGAAAAGGGCTGGAGCTTCAACCCCCATCATGTGCACCTTCTACAGGGGTGCCATAGAAAGTGTCCTGACCAGCTGCATCACGGTGTGGTTTGGTGCATGTACTGCATCCTGCCGCAAGAGCCTCCAGCGCATCGTGAGAGCAGCTGAGAAGATTGTCGGCACCTCCTTCCCCTCACTACAGGACTTACACAGCAACCGCCTCACTCGGAAAGCCCTCTGCATGGCAGGTGATCCCACACACCCACTACACAGCTGCTTCAGCCTGTTGCCTTCAGGGAGGAGACTGAGGAGTCTCCAGGCTCGAACCAGCAGACTAAATGACAGCTCTGTTCATCAGGCAGTCAGGATGCTAAACTCTCTGCCTGCTCTGCCCTCCCTCCCACTTGTACTGCCTTAATCACAAAAAAACTTTCACACACCACCACACAACACAAAGATTTTAACACTGGACTCTGTGTCATCAAAACGGGTTATTCACTCAACTCACAGTCATGTGCTCATTCAGTTTGCACTACTTCTTATATTTGCACTAATATTTGTATTACATTACTGCCTATAGTCATACTTTTTTTTCTTCCCATTTATAGATGGCCTCCCTTCACACCTTATAGCCATCCTCTCACTCCAATATGTATTTTTTTTTTTATTTTTTTATTTTATTTTTTTTTAATTTTTTTTTTAAATAATAGAGAAAGAAAGAAAGAAAAGAGAAGAGAAAGTAGACAACAAAACAACAATTATCCACAGAAAGGGCACAATGCAAACACACCAAACCTCCGTACACAATCCTGCAAAGCACATGACAGGACACAGCAACTAAACATACAAACATAAAGACTGATAATATTCATGACCTTGCAGTAGATTTCTATAAATACACATACCCATACCTACAAATATATATACAATATACATACATATATATTTATATTCAGTTATATACCCATCTACATACATCTATATATACATCCCTGCATCCATTTGTGTGTGGTTGTGAGCATGCATAAGTGAATAAGGTTCCTCCAATAGAACATTTAGTAGCGAATGTGAAGCATCAGAGACCCGTCCCCCCAAAGCCCGAGACAGACGAAGGGGCGATCAAAGCCCAAGACCCCAGGAAGGACCCTGAGCCCAGAGTCCCCAGGACCACCCGAACAGGACGAGCCACTCGTCCACTCCCCAGATCCGACCAAGTGGAAGAACCGGACGAACCCCACCAGGGACCACACACAATGACCCCCCGGTGTCAACAGCGACAAATACACAAGCCCCCGCCGGAGCCCGCCGTACCGACGTAGCCCCAGGGCCGGTCACCGAGGCTCGGGCACCGGGGACGCCCATCCCTCAGGTCCAGACCCGACAGGACCAGAGGACCCGAGCCCCACCAGGCAGCCACCAGGCCGAGCTGACAAACGCCCAAGCGCCCAGCCCCAGATAGTGAGGGCCCCAAGCACGCCCGCAGGCAGAGGAACACCCACCAGGGGGCCACGTGGCAGGAGCGCAACTCTGAGTAGCTGTCATCCTAAAACAGTCTCAAAGGTTTTACACCAGTTCATGCAGTTTCACAGTCGTAGGTGATTTACATTGAATTATGCGTTTTTGCAAGAATATGCAGCAGCAATGAGGTGTAGCACTTCCAGTGAAGCCTGCAGCTGCTTTTGTCAGGAATGTTTCAATATTTCTGCTAAAACAACTCTGTAAAGTGAGATGAATGGTTCAAATATTAGCAGTGGGTTTGCTTTCAGTGGTCAGCCATGATTGGACCAACTTCCAAATATCTGCTTATTGCCCAAGTTAATTAACAGTGGGTAGAGCGAAAGCTTTATCCTTCTTTCAACAACAACCGAGTTTGCATTGCTTCGACTCGGCTAACTTTTCAGATGTTGAGGTCAAATCTGACGTGGTAGTAGCTGAGAGTCATTTACACTCTCCAAGGACGGAACTGCTAGAACTTTAACTCTTCATCAATAATTGCGAGCCATGAAATCGTCAACAAAAAAACTTAGTAAGCACCCTCATTTTTAAGTATTAAGTAATAACTCATTTTAAGTAGTAGTTTTAAGTAAAATGAGAGACAAATGAAAAAAAAAAGATGGCTTTTCTGTTGCAGTGAGTCTTAAATTTCAGACTGAGCCAAACTGTAACCATCTCTTGCCCACAGTCTGAATGCTCCATCTGCCTGCGTGTCTCACACACAGACAGAAAACACAAGCGTCCACAGACTTTGCTGTGACGTCCGCACACTCATGCTCCTTTCACAAAACACACACATGCAGACCTGCGAGTTGACATGTTCAGAAGAAATAAGAGCTTCAGGGCAGGGTTGACCCCGTTCCTGCTTTCTCAGCAAATCTTTTCTTTTTGCACCTCGGCAGCAGCTCAGACATCATACGCTGCCTTGAAGATATGGCATTTCTGTTCCCGTTGTGAAAAAAGAGAAGGCCAGGCAGTGTTTTTACATCCTGCTTGTACTTTAGTACATTCCGTATGAAACTGAGCGTGGTCTATTTAGTGGGCAGCTATTTATAAATGTGAGCGACTGGCAGGGCCGGCCCAAGCCTCTTTGGGGCCCTAAGCAAAATTTGGATGGGGGCCCTCTGTTTCTACTAATAATGTGAATTACAGCAAGTTGGTTTTATCATTCTCCCACCTGATAAAACGTATTGCAACTCTGACAGCCCTTTTAATGCATATATGTAATCTATTGCAGGGGTGTCAAACTTATTTTTGATTTTGCCCTTTTGGCGACATTATCTAGCGTTAGTTATGTGTCTCCACACGGGTGCTTGATAACCTTGGATGCGGACTTCGCATTGCATGGCAAGAAGCTCATTACCAGTGAAACGTGATCTACCGCGGCCACTAGGAGGCCCCCCCAAGACTAATTTCTTTCTTTCCTTTCTGCATGTATAGAGCGATTTCTACATAATCAAATATACATACACACAAATATATGATATATATGATCTATATATCATTATGAAAATAATGAAACGCCCACACCTGCCTCTATCCTCATTCGCCCCACTCTGGGCCCCTGAGCAAGGCCCTTAACCCTCACCATCTGCTCCCTAAAAACAACAACAACAAAAAACAGGTCTCTCTTGAAAATGAGTTCTCGTGGCTCAATGAGACTACCTGGATAAATAAAGGGTAAATGAAAATGAAAATAAAAATCTGAACTTTATGATGAAGTTGTGTGTAATAGATAGGGATGGGGCAGATCCGATCCAGTATCGGTATCGGTATCCGATACCAGCATTATTTAAGTATCGGATATCGGATCAAACCTGCCGATACTTTTCCGATCCAGCTTCAAAGAGCACTTGTGTTCAATCACAATCTGTGACTGCCCTTTTTAACATTGTGTGAGATAAACCCAATGAAGACACTCTTAAGCCTTACAATAGGGGGTTCCCTATTGTAGGGTTTAAGAGTGTCTTCATTGGGTTTATCTCACACAATGTTAAAATGAATAGTTTGGGTGCAAAAGTTTCATTATACAGAGTCAAATACCTGAACAGTATCGGATCGGGAAAGTATCGGTATCGGTCGATACTGAGTTAATAAGTATCGGTATCGGATCGGAAGTGAGAAATGTGGATCGGTGCATCCCTAGTAATAGAATCATATCATTAAAAAAACTTAGCTCCTCTTCGGGGGGCCCCCTAGTGACCCTGGGGCCCCAAGCGGCCGCTTAGTTCGCTTATGCCTTGGGCCGGCCCTGCTGGAACTATAAACAGAGAAGCCCCCCCAAAAAAAGGTTTATGAGCAGTGGGAACTGTCAAAAGAATATCACAGCAGCTCGAAAAATCTATTGTGTCTTGTCCAGTGGTGGGATGTAACAAAGTACAAGTTCTTTGTTACTGTACTTAAGTACATTTTCCATGTATCTGTACTGTACTTAAGTAGAGTTAAACATGGGTACTTTTGACTTTTACTCCACTACATTTTACATTAAGTATCTGTACTTCAATCAATCAAGCAATCAAGCAATTTATTCATTTCAAAATTTAAAAACACAAGAATACTGTTTACAAAAAAACACAATATAAAATCAAAAATACATGAAATGAAAGGAGGCAGAAGAAGAAAAAAATCTTGTTATATCTGCCCCTTCTTCAACAAAATTAATTCATACAATCAATTCAAACAGCAATCACAAAAAATAAGATTATAAATGATTTCTCACATAATACCATATATAGTAGTTTATATAATATCTAATTCATGAATATTTGTTCAAAATTTTTATTTTAATCATTTTGTATAAGATCTAATTTATGAATATTTGTTCAAAATTTTTATTTTAATAATTTTCTTAAATATAGGTATTGATTTTGCAATTTTAATATCAGGTTCCAAACCATTCCACAGTCTTATTCCTTGTACTAAAGTAGACCTACTCTTTAAACTGGTTCTGTGTTGTGGCATAACAAAAAGATCTGTTCCCTTGAGATTATAAGTACTAGTCCTTTTTACAAAAAGCATTTGGATATTTGAGGGTAAATTGAAATTCTGAGCTTTGTATAATACTAAAAGAATATTATAGTCAACCAAATCATAAAACTTCAACAACTTCAATTCGTAAAACAAAACATTTGATGGATGGCAGTAATGTTTTCTTGCTATAATTCTTATGGCTCTCTTCTGTAAAATAAAAATAGGTTTGGTTACAGTTTTGCATGCTGTACCCCAAACATCTATACAGTAAATTAAGAGCGGGAGTATAATTGTATTGTATAACAAATATAGTGCTTTATCATTTAGTAGATCTCTAACTCTATATAGCACTGCAATGGACCTAGATATTTTAGTTTTTACAAAATTTACGTGTTGTTTCCAAGACAACTTCTCATCAATAATTACACCCAAAAACTTCACCTCACTTACCCTGCATACTTCAAAATCGTCAATCTTAAAAAGAGCATCAATCGTTAGCTTTTTCTTACTAAATATCATATAATTGGTTTTAACTAGATTTAATGATAAAATGTTTAACTTAAACCAATACTGTATTTTTACAAACTCAGAATTTATCAACTCAAACATTTGTTCCAAGTTTTTACCTGAACAAAAAAAAGTAGTGTCATCAGCAAAAAGAATACATTTAAGGATACTAGTTACCAGTGAAACGTGATCTACCGCGACTAATTTCTTTCTTTCCTTTCTGCATGTATAGAGCGATTTCTACATAATCAAATATACATACACACAAATATATGATATATATGATCTATATATCATTATGAAAATAATGAAACGCCCACACCTGCCTCTATCCTCATTCACCCCACTCTGGGCCCCTGAGCAAGGCCCTTAACCCTCACCATCTGCTCCCTAAAAACAACAACAACAAAAAACAGGTCTCTCTTGAAAATGAGTTCTCGTGGCTCAATGAGACTACCTGGATAAATAAAAGGTAAATGAAAATGAAAATAAATATCTGAACTTTATGATGAAGTTGTGTGTAATAGAATCATATCATTAAAAAAAACTTTGCTCCTCTTCGGGGGCCCCCTAGTGGCCCTGGGGCCCCAAGCGGCCGCTTAGTTCGCTTATGCCTTGGGCCGGCCCTGCTGGAACTATAAACAGAGAAGCCCCCCCCCCCAAAAAAAAAGCTTTATGAGCAGTGGGAACTGTCAAAAGAATATCACAGCAGCTCGAAAAATCTATTGTGTCTTGTCCAGTGGTGGGATGTAACAAAGTACACGTTATTTGTTACTGTACTTAAGTACATTTTCCATGTATCTGTACTGTACTTAAGTAGAGTTAAACATGGGTAATTTTGACTTTTACTCCACTACATTTTACATTAAGTATCTGTACTTTATACTAGTGTTGTGTTCAAGACCACCTAACCCGACGAGACCAAGTCAAGACCAAGATTTTAGGGTCCCAGACCAAGTCGAGACCAAGACCGAGGGAGGGCGAGACCAAGACCTCAAATAAAATAACCAAAATATAAAATTTTATTATAAAATATTTTTATAACAGTCACATACTGCAACTTTGTTTGCTTTTGAATGAATATATCAGCTTTTACACATTTTCAAAGCTACTTAACAAAGAAATCAGACATTCAGTGGCCTAACTACATGTGATTTAACAATAAAATTACAGAACTGTTAAAACTGGAAGCAGTTTCATCACATGTCAAACCTTAAAAAACTGCAGTGGCAAAACACTCTTCATAAGTCTGGACTCAAGACCAAGGATAATCATATAGTTGCATTAATTACAAGCATATTATTTGTGATTTAAATAGGCCAATTTTATAACTGATGATATGCCAGACATCTTCTCCCGCGCCCAATCACTTCTCATTTTCTTGGAGTGACCAGTGTTTCCAGATAGAGTCGAGGTTTTCCAGCACAAAAATATATTACAAAGCACCATGTCAGACAAAAATCCACCCAATCAATATATTGTTACAGTATATTTACTCATTGAACATGAACATCAGTATAAGTCAAGGTAATTTAACAATATGTGGCAAAATGCAACAATCCAACAAAAATCTTCCCAGAGTTCCCAGCAAAATCAGAATGAAAACCGCCCAATTGGCAGTAATAATAATAATAATAATAATGTCACATTTTTGTCATCTGTGTATGTTTCCATACAAGACGAAATTTGACTCTGCATTTAACCCAATCACCACCAGGTGGGGCAGTGGGCAGCTATAGAAAGCACGCCGGGGAGCAATTGGGATGAGATGTGCTGCTCAAACACACCACAAGTTATGCCGTGACTGGGGTTCGAACCTGGGTCCTTCGGGTCCAAAGTCGGTTCCCCTGCCACTACACCATCTTGGCCCCCGCCCAATCTGGCCAAACTGGGAGCGACGTGTGTGAGTGAAAGAGGGTGGGCGTGACAGCAGTAACAAAAACATGTATTTAGCAATGAGTCACGTTATCACTTGGATTTGAACCAGTAAGTTTTGCTTCTAATAAAACCAAGATGTTAACAAATAAAATGGACAATATTCTGGCAATTTAGTGATATTTCCACAGTTGTGGTCTTGACTGGTCTTGAAATATAATCCAGAGTCCTCAATGTCCGAGACAAGACTGAGACCAAATGCGGTCGAGTCCAAGACAAGACCAAGACCATCAAAAAGTGGTCTTGAGACTGGTCTCAAGACCAAGACGGGTCTTGAGTACTACAACACTACTTACTACACTACATTTTACATGAAGTATCTGTACTTTCTACTACACTACATTTCTATAATGTGTTGCATTACAAGTTACATTCATGTTGTTTTTTGATTTGTTCGTTAGTTTGAAAGTAATCAATGGTGAGGGGGGAGTTGGTCCATTGAATCACTGCAAAGTGGACAGGTAACGTTAGTGACGCCTTCCAGAAGATCTTGGGGATAACTCTCAGACACAGACCAGCAGTGTGCCCACTTAATTAGGATGTTTGAGATTCATGAGGACCAGCAAAGATTTAAGGAAGACCTGAATCAGTAAAGTTCTGCCTGTTCCCAAAACAAATGCTGTTTATCTGAATTTGGCTCCCCGGCTGGCCTTGACAGGCCACCTTACCTCAGTTAACCTGGAAGCCCTGTATATTTGATGCCCGGACCCCTCTCCTCCCAGTGAGGAAGTCTGCAGATCTATCAGAGAGACCTGGCGGAATAAACACTGTGTCATCATTTCAGGACTCTTGGGTTCTCTCTGTCCTAGGTCGACTTCAGCACCCCTCAAGAGTATTCAAGGATCTTACCAGAGGGAACTGATTGTACCATTCTTATCAGAACTCCTACTGTGACTCTGGAGTGTCCTTGGACATGCTCACCGCTCTTCTTGTCTCCTCTCCCTTGCGAAATGTCTGTGTCACTATGTGCCTAGTGCAGGGTGTTTTTTTCAATCTCAGGCTATCTCTCCTAGGAGTGAGAGTTTGATAGGAACTTTTTTTTGTCTCCAAATCCTCTACTGTACTGTCACTTTCATCACTTTTTGTCTGTCTAAACAGGTCTCACTTGCAAATGAGTCTTCGAGGCTCAATGTGATTATCTGTGTAAATAAAGGTTGAACAAAAAAAGAGCTGGGCCAATGACGTACACTGTATTCTAGTACATACGTCATTGAGTGGGCGCTCCCACATCAGCACCACTCCAAAATGGATTCCACTGCGGAGAGTCAGACAAAAGATACACACCACCCACTGCCTTATTAAAAATACTTATCTGAGTTAACTGGTTCAAAAAACAACTCGTGGAGATTCCGGTGCCACCTTTGCTGAAAAAATATATTGAGGTGTGTTGAGGTGTTAAACGCTACCTGACTTTTGCATGTGAAATTAATTTAGGTCAGTGAAGTCTTATGTAACTTTAGCTAGCTTCTTGTTCAAATGCACCCCTAACAACAAGTAAACAATTAAATTAATATAAACTAGCATGAACTGGCAACATGCATGTTGTTAACGCAGTGCCATCTTTGTCATGGCTGTTTGCTTGGATGCTAAATAACGTGAGCTGCAGTGTTTGTGTTTGTATGGCTAGGAGCTCGTTAGCCCCATGTTTAATCATCAGGGGGATATATTATAGAATGACAGGATCAACACTGTGATAATTAATTTAAAGCAGTGATCTCAAACTGATATGTGAAAGGGATGCTGTGGCTGCAGGTTTTTGCTCCAGTTAAGCAAGTGGACACCTGAAACAGCCAAAGCTCTCTCAAAAGAGACAGACTGGACGCAAAAACTTTGAAAACCAACTTCTGAAATTGAATAAGAAATTCTTGCTGCAATATTAAAATGTGTCAGTTCATGATATTAGGACAAGAGACAAGAGATGTCTCCAAATGTCTCAAAACTCGGGTCCAAGTTTTGAAAATGGTGCCAGGAAGTTGTTCACTATTGACCCATTACAAGGTTGACTAGACAATATTTTAACTAGAGTTGAAGACAAACTGCAGTTGAAGACAAACTGCAGTTGAAGACAAACTGCAGTTGAAGACAAACTGCAGTTGAAATGATCAGATGTTCCTTTGTTAGGTCTAATGCTCCTTTTTTCAGACAGACAACTTTTACTTAAATGTTTTTACTGCAGTTAAAATGACACATTGGTATAATGACATTTAACTCTGCATGTCATCCCTGAAATTCTGACGCGCAGGATCACAAGTCCAAGTGTGAACTGTGTCACAGAGTAAACACAATAAAAAACATGTATTATCTGCAGCATTGTTCATTAAAATGTCTCAACA
>JBBPBX010025369.1:21497-38934 GCA_038048925.1 Garcialebias charrua | reverse complement strand
TTTGAAGACGATGCGTGATTTAACCGGGAGCCAGTGGAGCTGCTGCAGGACAGGAGTGATGTGGTTATAGTAGGAGGTTTGAGTGATGACATGGGCAGCTGAGTTCTGGAACATCTGTAGCTTGTGGAGAGATTTTTTAGGGAGGCCATAGAGAAGGGAGTTGCCGTACTCAATCCGGGAAGTCACAAGACTGTGCACAAGGATGGCTGTGGAGCGGGGTGTGAGAGAAGGACGGAGACGGTTAATATTTCGGAGGTGGAAATAGGCAGACCGAGTAACATTGTTGATGTGTGAGGTGAAGGAGAGAGTGGTGTCGAGGATGACACCGAGACTCTTGACCTGAGGGGAGGGGGATAGCAGAGAGTTGTTAAGGGGGACGAGAAGATGTTCTGATTTTGAAATAGAGTTTTTGGTACCAACGAGAATGATTTCTGTTTTGTTACTGTTTAGTTGAAGGAAATTGTTAGAAAACCAGTGATTTAGCTCATTGAGACAGTCGGTGAGGATGGAGGGTGGGTGGGTGGAGTTTGGTTTTGTAGACAAGTAGAGCTGTGTGTCATCAGCATAGCAGTGGAAATGGACGCCGTATTTCCGGAAGATGTGACCTAGAGGTAGGAGGTAAATGATGAAGAGGAGGGGTCCGAGGACAGAGCCTTGGGGGACACCCGTGGAGACGGGGGAGGACTGGGAACGGAAGGATTTAATCTGAATGAATTGAGTGCGGTTGGAGAGATAAGAGTTGAACCAGTCTAACGGAGTACCTGAGATGCCAATGGAGGTTAGTCTGTTGAGGAGGATAGAATGACAGATGGTGTCGAAGGCAGAGCTTAGATCAAGAAGAATGAGGATGGACAGAAGACCAGAGTCAGCAGCAAGAAGAAGGTTGTTAGTAATTTTTATTAGAGCTGTTTCGGTGCTATGGTGGGGGCGAAAACTGGATTGAAACTCTTCGTAAATGTTATTGTTGGACAGGTGTGAGTGAAGTTGACTAGAAACAACTTTTTCAAGGACCTTGGAAATAAAGGGCAGATTGGAGATCGGACGAAGATTATTGAAGTTGGTAAAGTCAAGACCTGGTTTCTTGATGATGGGGGTGATGGCAGCAGATTTGAAGGCTGTGGAAACAATGCCAGAGATTAGGGAGGAGTGGATGATATTAGTGATGATAGGGAGCAGAGACAGGAGACAGGATTTAACAAGAACTGTGGGAAATGGATCAAGTTGACAGGATGAGTAAGTTGTTTCAAAATTTCAAGGTGTCAACAAATCTAGGGCTGAACGATTAATCGCATTTGCGATAATCTCGCAATATGTTAAAACGCGATTCTCTAATCGCACGGGTTGCGATTTCACTGGTCACGTGACTTGGAAGTGAGCCGAGCCGAGCAACCGAGCAGGCAGGGAGGGGGAAAAGTCAACACCGCTCGCTCCAACACAATGGCTTCAGGCTCGACAGAAGTCATAAAAGTTAAACATTCGGGTAAGTTAGCCCATTTAAACGTGTATCTGATCTTAGAGGCTGAAACACCGAGACAGCGGAAGATAAACAGAGCGCGAACTGGTCATGTGACGGGGCCTGTTGTTGACTGTGCCCTGTTAGCAGGGCACCGTCTTCGTGAAAAAGCGCATTCATTATCTGATTTTTTTAAAAACTGTTTTGTCATTAGTAATATGAATTAATACAGAACCAGTAACACACATTTCGCGCAAACTGATTTTTTTTAAACTAGCGTTGTTTAATGATCGTTAGCTTAGCTTTAGCATAGCTATTTAGATGAGGCAATGAAGTTTCTCATTACGTGTATTACCAAACCTGGTCGTGATGTCACGACTATTATACTATCCTTTTTATTGTCCGTTTTAAATAAAAATGTTCATTATTATGTTCAGTAATGTGAAGCTCTTTAGTCATCACGTTTTGCATTCACTTAAAGCTGGGGTATGTAAGATTGTAATGTAGTCTGTAACTTTTCAAACAATATATTTTTAACATATTTCTTCACTCAGTCACTATCTACAGACAAACTGATGTTAGACAAAGTAATCTCTGAAAAAATCTATTGTCCCCTTGCTTCTCTATCAGCATTTATAAAAACACTGAAAACACAAGAGTGACCAGGACACTGACAGCCAATAAAAACAGAGTTGTTTGTCACGCCCCAACCCACGCCCCCACCTGTCCCAGCCGCAGCTCGTTCTCATTTAAAGGATTGCAAAGCGATGCAGGACTGTTTTTTATGTGACACAAAATGTATTAAATATCCCTTCTTTATCCCAGAGCTGGACTTTTATTTAGTTTTTTTTGCCAAAAGCCAAGTGATCGCTTCATCCTTCACTGACAGAAATGAGGAAATGGATTTGTCACGACTCACGAGCGAATTAAAACATGTCCAACGTTGCTTCGTGAACCTCTGATGATTTCTGCTGGATTTTGTGTTGTAGGATGAGTGATTCATGGTTTTATTAAATTTTTTAAACAGTTATATTGTCATATAAACCCAGAACTTCGGAGCGCAGAGACCGGAGGAGGTGGGGCATTCCAGACATTCCAGAGACCAGCGCTGACAGAAAGAGGAAGTCACGAGCGAATTAAAACATGTCCAACGTTGCTTTGTGAACCTCTGATGATTTCTGCTGGATTTTGTGTTGTAGGATGAGTGATTCGTGGTTTTATTAAAATTTTTAAACAGTTATATTGTCATATAAACACAGAATATCGCAGCGCAGACAGGAGGAGGTGAAGCATTCCACACATTCCAGCAGCGCAGCGACATGAGGAAGTCACGAGCGAATTAAAACATGTCCAACGTTGCTTCGTGAACCTCTGCTGGTGTCTGCTGGATTTTGTGTTGTAGGACTAGCGCTCCATGTTTTTATTTTATTTTATTAGAAGGTTTTATTTCCATAAACACAGAATATCGCAGTGGTTCTGAGCAGAGAGCAGCAGGGGGCGGAGCAGATCCCAAGTTCAGCTGCAGAGCTCGGACTGTGCCATATATGGCTCTGAGGGGAGGGAGCAGAATGCTTTTCTGCGCTGAAAATATTTCTAAGTCCCAGAGAGTCCCAGAGTGTTCAAATATCGCAGACCCTAGCTTTAACGTTGACAAACTGGGAAAAGCTAAAACCTGTACCGGTACATTGTTTTTAACTAACAAAGTGAGAAGATGTTTCTGGTCCTCAATTTTTGCACGCGTGTGAGCGAAAGTGGAGGATGTGATGTGAATGTGTGTATTCATTTTTTATTTTGTATTACAGGACATGCACTAAAGTGTCTCTCCCACAGTTGGAAGAAGAAGGCAGCAGCAATGACTGAAGAAGGAGATCAAACTTTCTGAACACAGCCTCATCACTTAATGTCCAACAAGATGGGGATCCAAAGAAATGAAGTGCTAGTGCAGCTCAAAGCCATTTCTCAGGTGCTGTCAGGTGACTGTTATGCATGCTCCCTTATAATAACCTGGCAGGATTTTGAGGTGTTGGAGTCTGTTCACAAGGCTCTGCATCCTGCTGTTACATACTGACTGACTATAATGTTTACATTATTGTTCCAAGAGTTGTTGTTTTTTTGTTTTTTTTTACATCTAAAAGATTTAATAAGAACAGATACTAGTTTATTTTGTGTTCACTGAGTTTGAATTCCCAGAACGAGTTGGTTAAAGCAGATTCTCTTTGTTTTTTGCACTTTATTTTTTATGCTGGCTGGAAACCAGTAAGTTTAATTTTTTATATCTAATTTTTTACATTTATTAGCTGTCATGTGAAGTTCAGACAGTAGTTAGGAAGTTCACTTACCGTATTTTCCTGTGTATAGGTCGCACCTTTTTATGGTTTTTCAAGGCCTGCGACCTATACTCAGGTGCGACCTATACAGTATATGGCTTGTTATAACTTTCGGTAAAACAAATGTTTAAATCCAGCTCATTTCACAATTACGTTAATTTATTAAGGAAAAATTCAGCTCAGACATATATTTGCTATAATTTTTATCAAACAAATAATTGTTTTTAAGTGTTAATCTTCTTAAAAGCCTTTCTGTGCGCTCCTGTGGGAGACATTTGCAGCAGAGCTAAACGTAGGTGCGACAGCCTTGTTGTGCGCTCCTGTGGCAGACATTTGCAGCAGAGCTAAACGTAGGTGTGACCTATACACCAGTGCGACCTATCTAGGGATTTTTCCAATCTATTGGTGATAATTGGACAATGCGACCTATACACAGGTGCGACCTATACACCAGAACATATGGTAACTTGTTTACTATTGTGTTTATGAAAAAAGAAAAAATAGAAATGGGCTTTGGGGGACAGATCTCTGATGCTTCACAATCGCTACTAAATGTTCTATTGGAGGAACCTTATTCACTTATGCATGCTCACAACCACACACAAATGGATGCAGGGATGTATATGTAGATATATGTAGATGGGTATATAAATGAATATAAATATATATGTATGTATACTGTATATATATTTGTAGGTATGGGTATGTTTATATATAGAAATCTAATGCAAGGTCATGAATATTATCAGTCTTTATGCTTGTATGTTTCGTTGCTGTGTTCTGTCATGTGCTTTGCAGGATTGTGGACGGAGGTTTGGTGTGTTTGCCTTGTGCTCTTTTTGTGGATAATTGTTGTTTTGTTGTCTCACTTTCTCTTTTCTTTCTTTCTCTCTATTAAAAAAAATAAAAAAAAAAAAATAAAAAAATACATATTGGAGTGAGAGGATGGCTATAAGGTGTGAAGGGAGGCCATCTATAAATGGAAAAAAAAAAAAAAAGAGTTAGTCATTTTTGTTTTTTCTAATTTAAGCGAGCATTGTGGTCATTTTAAAATGGATTGGCTTCAAATGTTAAGCAATTGTAAAAAATACATTCAATAAATGCTTCTTTAAAACCTTAAAAAAAAAAAAATGGTGAAAAGAAAAGTCATACAAATGGTGAAAAGAAAAGTCGTACATTTGCTTGCTTTATTGTAATATCTGCTTTAAATAAATCTGACATTGTTTATTATAAAAATAGATTGATTTATTGCTTCGGTTTGTTGAAAAATACTTTGAAGGTATTAAAAAAAAAATGCATTTTAAATCGCAATTTATAGAAAAAAAAATCGCAATTAGATTATTTTCCAAAATCGTTCAGCCCTAATGAGGACTCCGGTTTTCTCCCACAGACCAAAAACATGCATGTTAGATTGATTGGTAAGTCTAAATTGTCACAAGTGAGAGAATGAATGGTTATTTGTCTCGTTTAGAAAATGAATAGATATCTAGTGCATTTCATTTATTATCACCCACTGCAAAAATAGCTGTAATTTAATTATAAAGATATGGAGCTAAATGTTGGCTTGTTGGTAGCTGAGAGCGATGCTCAACTAATACTCCAAGGTAGTGTTGTGTTTAAGACCACCTAAACCGAGACCAAGTCAAGATCAAGACCAGGGTGTACCAAGACCAAGACAAGACCAAGACTTTTAGGGTCCGAGACCAAGTTGAGACCAAGTCCTCAAATAAAATAAATAAAATTTAAAATTTAATTATGAAATATTTTTATAGAAGTTACATACTGCAACTTTAAGTTTGCTTTTGAATGAATATACTGTATCAGCTTTTATAAATGTTCAAAGCTACATAACAAAGAAATCAGACATTCAGTGGCCGAATTTCATGTGATTCAACAATAAAATTACACAACTGTTAAATTTGAAGTAGTTTCATCACGTCAAGCCTTAAAAAAACTGCAGTGGCAAAACTCTTCATGAGTCCGAACTCAAGACCAAGGATAACCATATACTGTAGTTGCAATAGTTACGGTACAAGTATATTCTTTGTGATTTAAATAGGTACATTTTATAACTGATGATATGGCAGACTTCTTCTGCACCCAATCACTTCTCGTTTTCTTTGAGTGAGCAGTGTTGCCAGATAGAGGCAAGGTTTTCCAGCCCAAAAATCTGTTAAAAACCACCATATCCGACAAAAATCTGCCCAATCAATATATTGTTATGGTATATTTATTGTTTGAACATGAACACACATCAGTAGCGGGTTCGAATGTTGTCAGTCCATACAATGGGCGTTATCAACTGTTATCATCCACATATATAGCGTTGAAACTGTCCAATCTACCTCCTTGCATGTTTCAAATAACGTTATCGGCGTTATTATTGCTGTGAGTAGGCAGCGTGTTTCCGTAAACCCGGAAGTGTTGTGTTTTTGTTTTTTTCAGCTTATGTAACCGTTTTCCTAAACCTAACCTTAAACCTGACCCAGAGGACCAACCCTAAACCTAACCCCATTACCCTTGTGCCTAAACCTAACCAAGACCCTTAACCTAACCCAAGACCCTTTACTCTAAACCTAACCACATAGCTAAAGACGGAGCCTGCTGTCATCGCTTGTAACGGTGACAACGTATATTTAAACCTCCTAGGAGGTGCAGGAGGGGCAATCTGACTGCTACGTATGGGGATGATAATAACTGATAATGGCCATTTAATGGTTGATAACATCCGAAGCGGGTGTCAGTACAAGCCAAGGTAATTTAAAGCGTCCCTGACATGATTTTTTTTACTATGCATAAAATTGCTCAAAATATATACAGTATCTTGTATCATTCAACTATGTTCGTTTTTGCAAACAAAATGATAAATCAATTTAATTTGCTTTAAAAGTGATTTTAAACTTTGCGCCGTGTTTAATCACGGGAAATCCGATTACACGCGAATGCAACATCTGTGACGTAAAATCGGGCAGAGAGCTCTGGTCTCTTTAATAGCGGACAATTTAAAACCCAACGAATTTAGCAATAAGTGAAGATTTGAGTTATTTGTCTTCAGTTTGGGAAGCCAAAAATAGTTTGGGTGATGGAACAAGAAACAGCAGGATCTAATTTAGGTCTGCACCCATATGAGACTTACCTTCAGAGCGAGGCAGGGGGGCTCCAAGGGGGACAGCTTTGTTTGTTTAGTCCAGTCTTGAAGAAGTACAGTATTTCATCTTTTGGAAAAGTGAAAAGGCTCACTTGTTCACTGATGATATTAGAACACCCAAATGCGACACAACGTAACGTCATTTTTCAAGTAAAAAACAAAACAAAACGCTATCTTCAGGCGAGCTCCAGACACACGCACACTGACAAGCCCAGAGCTCTGCCCGATTTTACGTCACAGATGTTGCATTCACGTGTAATCGGATTTCCCGTGAAAAAACATGGCGCAAAGTTTAAAATTACTTTTAAAGCAAAATTAAATAGATTTATCTTTTTGTTTGCAAAAACGAACATAGTTGAATGATAAAAGATATATACAGTATTTTGAGCAATTTTATGCATAGTAAAAAAAGTCATGTCAGCGAGGCTTTAACAATATGTGGCAAAATGCAACAATCCAACAAAAATCTTCCCAGAGTTCCCAGCAAAATCAGAATGAAAACTGCCAAATTGGCAGTAAACTGCCCAATCTGGGAGTGATGCATGCCAGTGAAAGGGGGTGGGTGTGACAGCGGTAGCAACAATTGTATTTAGCAATGAGTCACGTTATCACTTGGATTTGAACCAGTTCATTTTGCATCCAATTAAAGCAAAGATGTTGACAAATAAACTGGACAGTATTCTGACAATTTAGTGATATTTCCACAGTTGTGGTCTTGACTGGTCTTGAAATAAAATCCCGAGTCCTCAATGTCCGAGACTGAGAGACAAGACCGAGACCAAATGCAGTTGAATCCAAGACAAGACCGAGACCATCAAAAAGTTGTCTTGAGACCAGTCTCAAGACCAAGACCGGTCTCGAGTATTACAACACTACTCCGATGGCTAACTGATTACTGGTACAGTACTTAAGATCTGCGTTTAAAACATTGACATTAACTACCAGTTTTAGAATTAACTTTGTTTGTTGGGGACATTTTTTTTAAATGAACCACTGGTTGGGTTTTAATGAAACTCTCGTAAAGTACCGTATTTGTTGAGTGGACAACAAAAACTAATTTATTATTTGAGTCAAACCAATTCAAGACAGTGCTAATGCTAATAATAAAAATACATACAGAAAATAGCCCGCACAGAAAGTGACTATATCTCAGTGAATTTTACAGATATCAAGCAATGGTAGCAGATAAGGCTCATTCAAAACACATAACAGGCCATGGAAGATAAGGGAGGGTATTGTAATACCATATGACACTGCATATTGTAATACTGATAGAATATATTTTTCAAGGTCAGACCAAAATATCTGTAACTCTGTCATTTCCCAACATAGATCTTAGTCTAAAACACCAACATGAAAGGAAGCAGGTGATATGCACTCCTTCAAGGATTGCCAGGTCTTTGTTATTCCCATTCAAAGTGAACCTGGAGTGTATATTTAGTATCTCCTTCATGTCTTTAGATTTGTGGATCCTGCCTGCCAGACAGGACATGACAGCAACACATGCAGCACGCCTCACATCTCTCTCTCTGATGCGCAGATGATGACATGATTCAGAGGCGGTAAGGCAAGGCGTTTCATTGCACCGAGCACGCACAGTTCACTACTGTAATCTGCAACCTCTTTCTTTCAATGAGAGAACCATGAATGACAGGCTGACCACCCATCACTGATCTGAAACACCGCATGATGCCAGCGTTAGTGTTCACTGTCTGATCACAGTTACCATCACTCAAACTAGACAGTGGTGGCAGTTTTACTAAGAGTCAGAGAGTCAGAGTCAGAGAGAATTTATTGTCATTTGCACCGCATGTAGTACATGTGTTGAAAACGAGATTATGTACACAGGGTCCCAGTTACATCCAACAACAAATGCAAGAGAAATACAATAATAACATCTAGGATTAACTAAGAGAGACATCACATCAGCTAGTAATACACTAAGCCCTAATGTAGTAGAAAAACATCATTATAAACAGCAGCACGAACATGAGCAGATGGTCACAGATGAACGCAGCAACAAGAAACAGATCAGTACAGTATCAGTATGATGTGACATTTTGCAGTGTTTATTCTTATTATTTATTTATTCATGAGTCTGACAGCCTCAGGGTAGAAGCTGTTTCTCAGTCTAGTGGTTCTACATTTGATGCTCCTCAACCTCCGTCCCGAGGGGAGTGGTGCAAAGAGTGAGTGTGCTGGGTGAGTGAGGTCTTTCATGATGCAGGTGGCTCTTTTTCTGCATCTGGAGGTGTAAATGTCTGTGATGGTGGGGAGACTGACTCCCACAGACTTCTGTGCAGCCTTCACCACTCTCTGCAGAGCTTTTCTCTCTGCAACTGTGCAGCCTCCATGCCACACGTTGATGCTGGAGCACAGGACGCTCTCCACTGCACACCTGTAGAACGAGGTGAGGACTGGGCTTCTCAGACCGGCTCGTCTCAGCCGTCTGAGGAAGTAGAGTCTCTGATGACCTTTCTTGATCAGGCTGGTGGTGTTATTGCTCCAGCTGAGGTTATCATTCAAGTGTACACCCAGGTATTTGTAGCTGGAGACCACCTCCACCGCAGATCCACCTATATACAGTGGGGTGTGGGTGTGTTTGTTCCTTCTGAAGTCCACAATCATCTCCTTCGTCTTCTTCACATTCATGTGAAGGTTGTTCTCTTTGCACCAGCTCTCCAGATGTTCCACCTCCTGTCTGTAGCTGGATTCATCATTATCTGTGATGCATCCCACCACAGCTGTATCATCTGCAAACTTAACAATATGACAGCCTGGATGTGTGGCTATACAATCATATGTGAGCAGAGTGAACAGAAGAGGGCTCAGCACACATCCCTGAGGAGAGCCAGTGCTGAGGGTGATGGTGGAGGAGGAGAAGTTGTGGATCTTCACGGACTGTGGTCTGTCTGTTAAGAAGTCTAAGACCCAGTTACAAATAGAGGGGCTTAGTCCAAGTGTGGATAGTTTGTCTATCAGAGTTTGGGGGATCATGGTGTTGAAGGCAGATGTGAAGTCCACAAAGAGCAGACGCACGTATGAGTCCTTCTGATCCAGGTGGGTGAGAGCAGTGTGGACCACGGAGGAGATGGCGTCCTCTGTTGATCGGTTCTCACGATATGCATATTGATGAGGGTCCTCGTTGATGTTGACGGCTGTCTTGATGTGGGACATGACCAGTTTCTCAAAACATTTAGCGACTATCGGGGTGAGGGCCACCGGTCTATAGTCATTCAGACCAGTCACTGTGGAGCTTTTTGGGACTGGGATGATGGTGGCGGTCTTCAGGCAGGTGGGAACTGACTCCAGTGCAAGTGAGGTGGTGAAGATGTCAGCCAGCACCTCACAGAGCTGGTCCGCACATTCCTTCAGAACTTTCCCTGGGATGTTGTCTGGACCCGTAGCTTTATGAGGGTTGATCCTTCTGAGACTGCCTCTCACTTCTGCTGCGGTCACTTTGAGGTGCTCCTCGTCTGGTGATGAGGTGAGTCTGGTGCTAGTTGGTCTGTTTGGATCATCAAAACGTGCATAAAACTTATTGAGGGCATCAGGCAGGGATGGGTCCCTGGGGCATTGTTTGCTTTTGCCCTTGTAGTCTGTTAAGCATTTGATGCCCTGCCACATGCTCCTTGGATCATGTGAGGTGAACTGTCCCTCGATCCTCTGTGCATACGCGGCTTTGGCCTTCTTTATGCCATCATCCAGTTCTCTCCTGCACTTTCTCAACTCCTCAGTGTCTTTAGACTTGAATGCAGTGTCCCTGGCTGCCAGCAGGGTGCGGACATCTTTATTTAGCCAGGGTTTTTGATTGGGGTAAAATTTAACACACTTTCTTATGGATACATTTTCAGCACATGTACTGATGTAACCCAGGACAGAGGAAGCATAAAGCTCCAGGTCAATTGAATTTCCATTCGTAGCTGCCTCTTTGAAGACAGACCAGTTTGTGTTTTCAAAGCAGTCCCTCAGCATGGGGGAACTATCTTGGCGCCACGATGTTATCACTCTTTGTTCTGGCATCGAACGTCTGAGTGGGGGGAGCTGTCTAGGGACCAATAGCAGGGAGCGATGGTCGGAAGCCCCGATCGGTGGGCGTGGCTTCGCCGTGTACGCCCCCTTCACATTCGTGTAGACCTGGTCTAATGTCTTATTTCCTCGTGTTTCTGTGAAAACGTGCTGATTGAAGGTTGGAAGGATGGCACGTAAATCCACGTGATTGAAGTCCCCGGAAACAATGAAAAACCCCTCAGGATATTTACACTGCAGCGAAGTGAGTAACTCATGAATTTCTTCCTGAGCGACTTTAGCATTAGCATCGGGTGCTATGTAAACATTGCTTATTATTATCGCTGAATAGTCGCGGGGGAGGTAATGTGGCCTACATCTTATTGTTAAAAGCTCCACAGCAGCTGAGCAGATCCTGCTGATAACGGCACAGTTCGTGCACCAGTCTTTGTTAACGTAAATACAGACACCCCCACCTCGCGTTTTCCCCGTAGTCTCGATGCTCCGGTCCGTTCTGAAAAATAGTTTATTATCCAACTCGTAAACAGAGTCAGGAGTGTCTTCATTGATCCATGTTTCCGTGAGACAAAGCACCGAACATCTCCTCATCTCCCCAGACGTTGTTACTCTCAGACGAAGCAGATCCATCTTGTTGTCGAGCGAACGCACGTTAGACAGAAATAAAGCCGGCATCGGGGGTTTACCGGTTTTAGCGTCTGCTCGTAGTCTCGTCATGATTCCTGCTCGACAGCCACGTTTTTTCCCTCGAGAGCACCTCTTTCTCTTCTTTCCTCCGCGCATCTGCTTCCAGAAAGATGATCTAAGCAGATCCAATCTTCCGAGTTCTGATTTGAGTTCGTTGCTGATTTCAGCTGTGCCTTGTGGTAAATCCGCTCCAATTCTCAACAGCTCAGTTCGGCTATAATTCACCCGCAAAAAACGCGCAGAGTCAGGTACAAAAACACTATTAAAACTACTAAAAACTGGGGATGTTCTGGAAGCCCATGAAGCTGCTACTGGTCTGAGCGCGGCCATCTTGGTAAGAGCCCACACAAGAAAGTTATTTGGAGCCAGAATGGAAGTGTACTGTGGTTAACTCTTTGGATTTTAAAGAGTTGAACATAGTTATGAAGTTTCAGTCAAGTTTTGTTAGAAAAATCGTCTTGTATGTTTATTATTCTCATGTTCTTGGTTGACCCAAGATTTTTGTTCAATAAAGTACAATTGTTGATTTACTGTTGTTCTATTTTGTATGTTCTATTTTGTATGTCCCAACAAAATCTTAAATAAAACATTTGTATAAAGCAGGGGTGCTCATTAGGTAGATCGCGATCTACTGGTAGATCTCTGAGGTAGTACTGGTAGATCGCGGCATGACATTTAAAAAAATTGTCTGTTCAGTGCCCTAAGATTACTTCTTTTGTGAATTGACACTATATAAATAAACTGAATTGAACTGAATCTTAGAACATCTTTACTCAGCAAACACAACAGTTTAGGTCAAAATACTATAATTTTAAAGCCACAGTACTATAGTTCATAATTTCTTGTCTGGCAACCCGACTGACATGAAAACTACAGCATTTTTCATGTAAACCAGCTTATTTTTTGTTTATTACCCCCAATAAACATTGAAAAATCACTAATGTTTCCACAGGTTGTTCTCGGGGAAACGGGGCCTTATAGTAGTAGGTAGATCACTTTGACTTGATCATTTCAAAGGTAGCTCGCATGCTGAAAAAGTCTGAACACCCCTGGTATAAAGACTTAAAGGTCTGTCATTCCTTGAAGGAAGGCACTCACCCACTTTTCATGTTTACGTGTGGCAGTTAGCATCGTACAGTATTATACATTTTTCTAATAATTTTTGATAGGATTTATCATGTAATAGTATACCTACGGTCAGATTTACTGAGCCGTACTGTACACTAAATGTAAGAATGAGCAGGTGCTACCTGTCAACCTTAGCATCAATTATATCACAAGTTCTCTTCTTTTTCATGGATTAAACAATAAATCTGTGATCAGATGATGAGATGTAAAAGGCATGAAACATTAATTTATGTCAATCCACCAGGAGATTAATCATTTATTAACAAATCATAAATTTACATCAACATATATACATTGATTGATTGATCAATTTCCTATAAATTAACTTCAGCACAGGTGAATTACGCGTCCGTAACTTCTAGGAACAACAGAACAAGTTATGAGTCTTAGAATAAATGGTAAATGGAGCTTACTTATATAGCGCTTTCCAGCCCCCCTATGAGGGGCCCAAAGCGCTTCACAGTACCAGCCATCCACCCATTCATACACACATTCATACAATGAATAACTTATATCTGCAGGCATTTAGCTTAAAGTTCTGGCAAGGATGGGTAAGAAAAAATTTAAGAGTGAGGAGGAAGAAGGAAGAGTGAGGGAGTGAATTATCTTGAAGTGTTTTCAACCAGAAACATGGCAGCCCTTCGAGGGGCGTCTGCTGGACTTCAGGTCCGCTAGTGAACATAGAATTTTTACCTTTGCGCAGATTCTCTATCCAAAGCTCCAGTAAAGTAGGGCCAACCTTACATGTGCACAGATCATCCATCCGGCTACGTTTTGCAGGCTTCAACATGTTCGCTTTTCAACGTCTCCTGAGGTCCGCATCGACCGACTCAAGGTAGCAGCACTGTTCCGGTTTAGTTTTTCAAGATAAAAGATCCCTCAAAGAAATTTTCATTCAAAATGGAGCTTTTACGCTCAAGACGGACTTTATAGCTGGCGTGCTATAAGTCATTAGCTGATGACGTGGTCTTTAGCGTTTGACCAGCCTACATCCAGCTCTTGACAGAAAGATCATGGTTCAACTTCTCCAGCAGACTGGGGAAGAAACAGGAAATTGAACTTTTAAAGGGAGTTTGACATCAGTCGTACTCACTACCCTCATTGGTTCGTTCGACCAGTGGGAGGGAGTTAGCTTAGGTCAAAGAGTTTATCAGAAATCAAATGAGTGAAGGTTACTTCAGAATAACAGAGAAAGATTGTTTTAAGAGTTAAGAGAAGGACAGAAAACAGGAGCCAGTTGTAAGATTACTGGTTAAGCTGATTCTAACTTCTAAACAAATCTGAAAAGTTAAACTTGACATATTATTCAACTTTAAACAAGAGTTCTTTGACTAAGACATATACAGTATTTTCTGGTGTATAGGTCGCACCGGAGTATAGGTCGCATTGTCCAATTATCACCAATAGATTGGAAAAATCCCTAGATAGGTCACACTGGTGTATAGGTCGCACCTACGTTTAGCTCTGCTGCAAATGTCTGCCACAGGAGCGCACAGCAAGGCTTTTAAGAAGATTAACACTTAAAAACAATTATTTGTTTGATAAAAATTATAGCAAATATATGTCTGAGCTGAACTTTTCCTTAATAAATGAACGTAATTGTGAAATGAGCTGGATTTAAAATTGTGTTTCACCGAAAGTGATAACAAGCCATATATAGGTCGCACCTGTGTATAGGTCGCAGGCCTTGAAAAAAAACATAAAAAGGTGTGACCTGTACACCGGAAAATCCGGTACCAGCATATTAACACATGATCATTCAGCATATTGAAGAATACCAACATTGCTCATACGAATAACACAAGGTTATGCTTTGATTATATTTGAATTAGAACAAAATAAAAGAATGAGTCTTTTGCGATTTAATTTGTGTCTTGAATCAAATTAATAAAATAAATTAGTGTAATGTCCTTGTTCTTGAAGATTCAAAGAAACTTGTGTTTCACTGAGAGGATCAGTGGAAAGGTGTATCATTTTGGACAGTTCAGAGACCAGGGTGTATCATTACAGTCCCCCTTTTTGGAAGTCATCACCTTTCCATGGGGATGAGTTCCAACACGAAAGGATATCACCAAATGTCTCTGATCTTGATGTAATCCATCCATCCATCCATCCATTTTCTTCCGCTTATCCGGGGTCGGGTCGCAGGGGTAGCAGCCTAAGTAGGGAGGCCCAGACTTCCCTCTCCCCAGCCACTTGGAGCAGCTCCTCTGGGGGAATCCCAAGGCGTTCCCAGGCCAGCCGAGAAACATAGTCCCTCCAGCGTATCCTGGGTCTTCCTCTGGGTCTCCTCCCGGTGGGACATGCCCGCGTGGACATCGGGTGATGTCCAACTAGCTTATGTCTATATATATACAGCTGCTTATGTCTATCAATTACTGGATTGATGTAATCCAGCAAGTGGAAAAAGAAAAAGTATAATCCTATATTGTTTGATTGTAATTCCATATTGTTTCTAGGTAATCCCATTGCGGCAAAACTTTGAATCCCTTGGGAAACTGAGTCTGTAATCCCTTGGAAAACAAAGTTTATAATCCACAGCGGTAATTCCACAACGATTAGAGTTGTTGATTTAATCAGCAACAATTGTTTTTGTATCAGCATGTAGAGGGGATCCTTGATTGACGCAGAGGAGGCGACCCTTGGATGAAGATTGGAGACCAATGTTGTATGTCAGGTTCCCACATTGAAGGTTGTTGCTGGTTGGTTTCCAGTCTGTGCAATTCTGGTTCTATGTGTCATGCATTTATGTGGTTTTAGGTGGTCTTATGATTGGGATTTTACATTAAGCCTTACCTATATGCACCTGGTGTGTAAGCTATCATGGTTTAGATCAGTTACCTCTGCCCTTCACACAGCTCTCACACATCTGGACACGAAGGACTCCTATGTTAGAATGTTGTTCATCGACTTCAGCTCGGCATTCAACACCATCATCCCCCAACAGCTCATCCTTAAACTGGACAGTCTGGGGCTGAACACCTCAATGTGTAACTGGCTGCTAGACTTCCTGACCGGGAGACCACAGACAGTGCGGGTCGGGAGTAACACATCTAGCACCATCACATTGAACACAGGGGCCCCACAAGGATGTGTGCTGAGCCCCCTTCTATTCACCCTGCTAACACACGACTGCACACCATCGTACAGCTCCAACCACTTCATCAAGTTTGCGGACGACACAACAGTGGTGGGTCTCATCAGCAACAACGATGAGACGGACTACAGGAACGAGGTGAGCCGCCTGGCCTTGTGGTGCGGACACAACAATCTCACTCTCAACGTGGAGAAGACAAAGGAGATTGTTGTGGACTTCAGGAAGAAGGATGCCCAACATGCCCCTCTGACCATCAACAGCACCGCAGTGGAGAGAGTAGACAGCACCAAGTTCCTGGGAGTGCACGTCTCAAAGGACCTGTCCTGGAGCAGGAACACTGCAGCACTGGCAAAGAAGGCTCACCAGCGTCTCTACTTTCTCCGCAAGCTGAAAAGGGCTGGAGCTTCAACCCCCATCATGAGCACCTTCTACAGAGGTGCCATAGAAAGTGTCCTGACCAGCTGCATCACTGTGTGGTTTGGTGCATGTACTGCATCCTGCCGCAAGAGCCTCCAGCGCATTGTGAGAGCAGCTGAGAAGATCGTGGGCACCTCCTTGCCCTCACTGCAGGACTTACACAGCAAACGCCTCACTCGGAAAGCCCACTGCATGGCAGGTGATCCCACACACCCACTACACAGCTGCTTCAGACTGCTGCCATCAGGGAGGAGACTGAGGAGTCTCCAGGCTCGAACCAGCAGACTGAGAGACAGCTCTGTTCATCAGGCAGTCAGGATGCTAAACACTCTGCCTGCTCTGCCCCCCCTCCCATTTGAACTGCCTTAACACTAAAACTTTCTCACACATTACCACACAACACAAAGATTTTAACACTGGACTCTGTGTCATCAAACGGGTTATTCACTAAACTCTCGGTCATGTGCTCATACAGTTTGCACTACTTCTCATACTTGCACTAATGTTTGTATTACATCACTGCCTATAATCATAATACTGTTTACATTCTCTGTTTACATTTATTAATACTGTTTACTTTTATTACTACTGCTTACATGTAATTACTACTGTTTACATTTACACTACTCTAATATCTACACCACTGCTGATACATATACAGTGTGCTCTGAACGGTCTTATTTAGGGATGCCCAATGTGCCTTACTGCATATGCCACTTTTTGCCTCTATAACAACATCAACTACTACCTCATACATATACTGTGTACATTAACTCATACGCTGCTTTGCCACTTTGCAAATGTCAATGCTAGAAACCTTTAGTTTATTTTAGTTATACTTTTTATACTCTTTTTTTATACTAGTATGCAAAAACTCAGGACAGTATTATGTTCATTAAATGTTTAATGTTTTAGTTTTAGAGTTGGTGTAAATTTTCATACTCTTATACCACTATGCAAAAAAACTCAGGACAGTGTTAGTTTTACTATTTTATGCTTATGTCTATTATTATATGTTTCAGTGTTTCAATGTTTAGATGTTTACTGTTGCACCGAGGGACTGAGAGAAACGCAATTTCGGTCCTGTGTATGTCCTGTACAGTACATATTGCAGATCTGACAATAAAGTTGACTTTGACTTTTGACTTTGACTT